>VDFB02348426.1:0-42945 GCA_007258455.2 Sequoia sempervirens
ATGCATGTCCTAGGATATATCATTCCGACAATGGGCATCATTTTGGATATCACCTTGGATTCTTATCCTATCAAAACAAATCCCTTTGGCTAGAGGTATGCAGAACATTGTTGTGTTTGCGTACTTGATCTCTTCTTTTGATTTATCTTATTTTTCTCATTCCAAGGACCTCTCAATGATATCCGAATGAAGGATTTAGAGAGATAGGAATGGTGCAACGATCATTATCTTTTGTCTGTTGTGCTTGTTGGATGTTCTTGTAATATAACTTGGCAAATACTTGCTTTGTTAGGTACGTCCTAGCAAGGTTTTTGTATGTCAAGTGTGAACAAGAATACCCCTATATGTTTGTCAAGTCAAAGTCCATTGCACTAGATAAAATGCCATCTTGGTTCTTTATACCTTGATGCATCATATCTATGTGTTTTATCAAACATAAGAAAATTGGCCCTTTAAAAATCCCAACTCCTCGACAAGTAATCATCATCATTTGCATATTTATCATCTTGTGTCTTGTTGAAATGAATTCTTCTCTTGTTTCTTCTATCTCTTCCTTTTCGCGCTAACATGGTACCATGAAAGTTAATCATAAATCATTGCCATTGCATCTATCTTGCATCCACAAAACCATCAACATACTGCATAATGCATATCATATCATATAGAAAGCATCAATCATACCACATGCATTCATCCCCATCATTGCATAATATAGATTGGTTATTCTAAACATCTCATAAACCATACATTTATCATCTATTTGCATAATCATAAAAGCAACATCATATCATATCATGTGCATCCATATCATCCATGCATCATCATATCATCCAAGTATCATAATCATCTCATTTATATCATCAATAATGTAACTGTCATGGTACAAATTAGGATCAAGTGTGTGTAATATATCAAAATAGGAATGAAGCTACCCATGGCCAATGACTGTCTACATCATCAAATATGTCTACAACAAACATACGAACTGAACTAATCTTGAACCTCTTTTTTGAGAGATCAACCCTCAAATCAAACCTCTTCGCTCAATCTCTCGAGGGGGCAATATACCAACATAATTCTTCACACTAGGGCAACAATGGGATATCATAAAATCAGAGAATTTTTAACTTTGATCTTAACAAGATTATTCTTTGAACCAATGCAACAAGTGCATCACTTCAAAGAGGGGAAAAATGTAGACATGGAAAATATACCGATTGACCTTGTGCATCTGATTCTGATTACTAGTACCATTTCATCCTAAATTATCCCTTGGTCTAACCATTTAATCAAATTTCTTTGATTAAATTCATCAACTACCTTCCCTTAATTAAATAAATCATTTTATCTAATTAAGTCTATCTCTTTTGTTAATTGAATCAATCAATTTGATCTAACTATCCCTATTTGATCTAACTATCCTATTTAATTAAATAATTAATTTTATTTGATTAAATCTCTAAAGTCTATCTATTAAATTAAATAAATTAAAACCTTATTTAGTTTAATCTAACTTCATCCCCTCAGTTAAATAAATAAAAAATATTTATTTAATTAAATCTTTAAATCACATCCTTCTCATATTTGATTTAAATAAATCCACAAATATAAGACAAATTTGTCACATCAACTAATCTCTCATTAAATTAATTAGTGATTAATTTAATCTCTTTTCATGTCCCATCCTCTGGCTTTTCCCTTGCATGAAAATAGATTTAATTCATTTATTAAATCTCCATTTTCCTCCTAGAGACATCTTTTAGGGAATATTCCCCAAATTTGAATTCAAAATATAAGTTGACATGTACATCCAACAAGGAATTTACTCCATCTTACATGTCCTTTTCCTTGAGCCAAGTGGCATTTAATGCATTTTTCCTTCCCTCTTTCAACAAATTTAAAATTCAAAAATATGCATTTATTGGCACAATCATCAAAACTTGCACATCCTTCATCCACTCACAAGTTGACAAGTGGCACTTTGTCATTGGCTCATTCTTAGTCTGACATTGCTCTATTTTGGGCATGTTTTCAACTTGTCAATCTATAAATAAGAGTGTAATCTCCTCATTCTATCACCCACAATCTGAGTAAACTTACTATACTCAAATACATCTTCAAGCTTTAGCATTTTATCTCCTCATCATGGAGCACATTTGAATCTGCAACAAAGTGGATCACTCTTCATCAATCTTCAGCATTGCATCATAGGAGTTGGGAAAGGGCCAATTTTCACATCAAATTGGCACCAATTCCCCCATGGGATCAAGAATTTTCTTGTTTTAATAGGATTTAATCTATTTCGTTGTGTTCTTCATTCTTCTTTCCTATTTTAAGCATTGCAAATGGATTTCATGGGGAACCTAGATTCTAACTTGCATTTCAATCTTATAATGTGTTTATTTCTTGTGCTATGCAGGTTTTAGAGGGATCTTGGTTCACACATGCTAACCAATGCATAATACATAATAATAACTATTACGCCCCATCTTTGAATTATAATTTACTTTTCACCTTATTAAAAAAGTATGGATGATTTACGTAATTATGAAACTTTAAAAGATTACAAGCTATGATGAAATATATATCATATAATATCATATTTAATGAATTGAAATTTTGAAAAATATGCAATGACATGAAACATGATGAAAATTTTACCGCTAATTTTACGTGCATTTTTTCTAAGTGGATATGAAGGAAGGACTTCATGCTCTCTAGAGGGAAAGGGGGAGTATCACCTAAGAGATGGGTATCTCTATTTTACCTAACAATTGCGTTGCTCTGTCAATCCTAAAAATATGTCATAATTCAGAAACTATGTTGTTGTAATACACCTACATTGCTTTGGTTCAATAGAGTTATGTCATCATATCACAATTACATCACTTTGGTTCAAGACAAATACACTGCTCTATGACTAGGTCACTCTGGTTCACCTGAAACATCAAATGTATTAGACAAACAATTGCATCAGAGAAACATCAAATGTATCAGACAAACAATTGCATCACCATAGTTAAAAAAAAATGCCTTCCAATGCACAAAATTATCTCACCCTGCCTCAAAAAAATCACGAAGCTCAACCCTAAAATCTGCAAAAATAAAAAAAATCAAGGAAAATACATCAAATTTCATTAGTAAAGCCCTCCTTCTACCACCAAAATGTGAACATGATCATAACCTAATATAAACATGATTGAATTACGTAATTAATATAGGATTTAACTAATTAAGTCATGCTCCCAATGAAATTCTTGAAAATATTACTATAAGAAGCCTTTAAACATCAAATATCAAATAAATGCTTAAAGGAAACCTAATTTAATACATCAAACCTCATCCCACTGGTGGATTGGTGCTAAATTGATGTAGAATGTCATAAATTTCCCAATCCCTTGATTGAAACAAGCTTGGATATGGATACAATTGATAGAAAGTTGATGCAAAGATTAGCTAAAATGGATGAAAATGGATGAAATACTCATGAAAATTGCTATGAAATTGACTATAATGCAAATGCTCTCAATGAATGTTGCTGAATTACTCAAGAAATGTAGGCTATTTATATGAAAATTAAGTGAATCAATGGTGAGGATTGAATGCATTAATCAATGTATGAAAATTAGGGAGAAGAATTGGAATGGATCAAGAATTCAATCCATGGAGAAGATTGAAAGTTGATATTGATTGATCAAGTTAATCAATGGTTCAAATTGATTTGAAGAAACAAAAATCCTAAAATTTAGAAGGAATGTGCAAGATATTTCCATTTGAGAGGGAAATAATTTGAATTTGAAATAAAGGAATATTCCAATGGAAAATTCCTTTGCAGCTGGGAGAAATTGGAGGGATGAAAGAAATTATTCAATCAAATAATTAAGATATTATTGGATTATGAATGAGGGAGGAATTTTGAAAAATTAATTAAGCAATTAGCTCATTTAATTAAAAAGGGGAATTAATCAAATTTAATTAAATAATTCACATTATTTAATCAAATAAGAAGACTTATGAAATTTAATTAAATAATACACAGTATTTAATTAAATAGGATGAGAATTAAAATGAAAGGGTGAATTAATCTAATAATGTTGATTATTAAATTAATAGAAGAAAAAGATTAATTTAATTAAACAATTAGGATTATTTAATTAAATAACTAAAAAGAGTTGAATTCAGACAAAAACTCGGTGTTAATAATTGAATTCAGATGTATAATATCAATTAGGATGATTTTAAGTGTCTATAGTAATATTTTCATCTTTTTACATTTGCATGTTCTTGAATATGATCTTTAGATTTTGCATATTGGATTGCTTGACCTTGTCATCTTCTTCACAAATGCTTTCAAACTTTGTCTAGATCTCTTTAGGAGTTTTCAAATTCATAACTTTCAGAAGTTTAATATTAGAAATGCCACTTAAAAGAGAAAACCTTTCTTTTCCATTGTTCTCATATGTCTTGATGTCATCATCAATACTTGGACCATTTGTGGGCATAGTGTATCCTATCACAATAGACTTCCAAACTCCATATCTAATAAATAACGAAAAACCTTTCATCCTTGTCTTCTAGAATATGTAATTTGATCCATCAAGAAGAGGAGAATCTCTCTTGTGAACAATCCTATATCTACCAAAAGCAGTCAACTTTATTCCAAGAAACCTTGCTTAGATACCATTGTGGAATGAAGAATACAACTAAGAGGGGGTGAATCAATTTTACGTTAAACCATAAAAAACCTCATTAATATTCACATCCAAATGATTTAGCCTTCAATCTATCTAAATGATTTAGCATGAAATAAAATAAGAGAAACTAAAAGACACCAACACCATGCACAATAGAACACCATATTTTCATGGAAAACCCAAGAAGGGAAAAAACATAGTGAGGTTTAGCTCACAATATAAATTAAGTGCAACAATAAATACAATAGGCTCACTACTAAAGGCTTGACTACCCAAAAGAAAGAAGGGCTCACTTCCAATGACTAACAACTAAATTACAGAAAAGAAGAAAGAAAAATGTTATAGTGAGAAATCCATCTCAATGAAAAAAAAATGTCCACCACAACATGAACAACACATTCAAAACCTTCATCAATATTATAGAAACCTTCTACTCACTGCTTATAGTAGTCTAACTCATTAAAGCTTGCAATGCACTTCAAAAATTTGTACAAGTTTCACACCTTTGCAATTTGTATCGTACTCACTACAAACACATCCTCCAACACTTGTTTATACCTTCTTCAACCTTGAAAATAATTGACAAGCTTGGTTATGCACCTCAGCCATACAAATCCAAATTACGTTAGCACCAAAAGATTCCCGTGGTGGAAATGAATGAAGGGAGATGACATCAAACCTTAACTTATACCTAAATCCACTCATACACACCACACCACACTTCCACAATCACCAATTAAAATCTATAATTAGTATAAACACCCAAGGTTGGGGAAACCTATGTAAACACTGTAACTAAGGTAAAAATCTATGTTAGCATGAAATAAAATGCATAAAAGAAACCCTAGATAAACAATGAAGCACAAAGGAGGAAAATAGCATAAAAGAAAGGAAGAGTTTCACCAAACATCGTTCATGTCCTCCATGATTAACCTTCATTGCCCCTCTCTATTTGCTATAAAATGATGTTTTCCCTCATATATTTTTTTCAGAAACTATGACTATGACTAAGACCTAAGGAAATATTCAAGGATTTCTACTCAACAATTGCAAGTATGAAGTATGCAAGCCTAAAGTCTGAAGCATGAAATCATGAAGTCAAGAGGTATCCAAATGAGGTTGAAATTGCCTTTTTATAGAAAGGTCAATTTTGGATAGATGGCTAGGATTGTTAGTTGAGAAATGCCCTAAGATCAAAGGCTGAAATTGAATGTGACAAGTAGCAATTAGGGTTAGGGAAAAATTTGAAATGAAGGGTTGAGATTTGATTTTAGGAAAATCAAATCAAAGGTCAAGAATGCATGTGACAAGGAGATATTGGGCACACAAAATGAAGCTACTGGAAAATCAAATAATAATTTAAAATTATTTGATTTAAGAGGTTGAGTTGACCTCTTGAATTAAAAATTAATCTAATTCAAAAGTGGTGGGGTCATGTGATAGTAAATAATTATTTCAAATTATTTACTTGGTGGGAAAAGAGAAAGTGGTTAATTTTAAATAAATTACTTTATTTAAAATTACAAGAAAGTCAAAGATAATTAAATAAAAATAGGAATTTATTTAATTATAAGAAGACATAAGGAATTAATGATGTATTTAAATAAATAAATAAATTTAATTTATTTAAATAATCAAGAGGAAATAGTAAACAAACAATAATTAAATAAATTTAGGAATTTATTTAATTATAGAGAGACATAATAAATTAGCGATGTATTTAAATAAAATAAAATAAATTTATTTATTTAAATAGTCAGGAGGAATAAAAGATATGAATTAATTAAATAATTGAGAATTATTTAATTAATAGTTGAATTTGGACTAGAGGACATAATTAAATATTTTATTTATGCTCAAAAGAAATATGGAGAAAAATGAAGTTTGTAGGCCTAGGTCAATTTTATGTGTCTACATTTTTCCCCTCTTTGTTATAATGAAGTTTATCTTATTGTGACAAAGAAAATTAAGTTCAAGATATGCTCCAATGAGGGTACAAAGTATCTATTCCCCTCCAGGAATATTTGCAAATTTTGGCCCAGCGCCGATTTTTTTTGGAAAGTGTCCCGATAAGTCAATGTGATGACTAGAAAAAGAATGGAATAGTCGATTTTGAATTCCAATGAGTTTAAGGTAGTAAAAAGGATGGTCAAACATGCCAAAAAGTGCATCTAATTATAACCCCTAGAGGAAAACCTTGATTTTGAGGGTATGTGCAGGATCATCATGGAAAAAATAGGCCCTTAAGTGGCAAAATTTTTAGAAAAATCAAAGTTAGGCAACTTGCCATAAAAATTTGAATAAGTTATCTATATTATTTAAAAAAAATGTAAGAATAGAATCTGTAGAAAATTGAATGTAGTTTCTAAACTACTAGGTTTAAAAAAAAAATAAAAAAAAATCTATTTGGTGAAAATTTGAAATTTCAATGCAGTAGTACTTACATTTTAGGGAAAAAATAAGAAGTAGGTGTTTGTCTGACCACCCTAACCACAATAGAATGATAATATTTTGTTATAATATTTTAGATATAAATAGAGGACTCATGTCTAGATGTGATGCATATTTTTTTGTAATTTTTTTCCAAGTAAATAATTAATTATGAATTTTTTATTACAACTTTTTAAAAAATATAAATACTTGTATGTCTGACCACCTTAACTTGGTCAAAACTTCATGAAATTCATTTTTTTTTAATCCTAGAGTATGTGAAGCATAGAATGTGATGCATGTTTTGGATTCAAAAACTGTGATATCATTTGAAAGCTATAGATGTTTTTCAATCATCCTATCAATCAGGATTTTAGTCATAATTCATATAGAAAATGAATAATAATTATTAATTAAATCCAAAGTAAAGAAAAAATTATATTTGTGGAAAGCTGAGAATCTCCTTTAAAAACCCTTTTCATTTCATCAATTTTGGGTAAAAAAAATTTGTCAGCCACATACCCTACACATATCCATCATATTGCCACTTTTGGCCCATCATGATCATGCACATACCCTTCACCCAATAAATAGGCCTGAGGAGGGTAAAAAGGTAACTCATTTTCACCATTTCCTTTAGGAGATTTAAAGCTCAGAGTTAGAGGACCTTGCATTAAGATTATGATTCTGAAGGTCGATCACCATGGATACCAAGTATGGACATATTGATGGCTAGAGGGTGTAGAGCCATCGGTACGTACCCTATACCCACATTGTAATTTTATCATTTTACCTACTTTTTAGGGCCTCAAAGTTAGGGTTTCAGATGTGTCATCTGGTAATTTGATGCATCTATGTTTGTGACACACAAAAATGCATTTGTGTTGCACACATTTGATGCATCATGACACAAATGCAAGGAACAGGGTAGGTTAGAGTTTAAAATGATGCAAACACAAACTCATGCAATGCAAGTGCTAGATTGTAGCACATGTGCTAGGCCATGCAATACAATGGCTAGAATGAGACACAAAATGGAGCTTATGCAACACATGTGATCAAAAGCAACACATCTACGAGGGGAAAGAACACAATTGTCATAAAGTGGTGCATCTGCAAGGTCAAACGACACAATCATTGTAGCGTGACACATCTAAGTGATGAATGACACAAATGAATGGAAGAATTACACAACTGACTGTGCTAGAGTTGAATCAGTTTAGGTGTATTTTAATTGTGCACTTTTGATTAGTTAGCTGATAATGATGATTTTCAATGATGTTCTAACCATAATTTCTGTGTGAAGAAATGATTACCACCCATAGATACACTTTAGTTTTGGTTGATGACATACACATTCTGGGATCAGCTAAGATAGGTTGAGTAGAGGTGATTGATGTGCCTATGGTTATTTCATGTGACCTATATGCCCATTGTCTTGGAAAATAGGGGTCTTTTAAAAATACCGGTGAAGAGATGGCACTCCGAGAAATGTTTGTTTCATTTGCTGATAGGAGAGGCCACCGTGACACTGGAGGATGTCGCAGGATCCTACGGATCCTAATCAAAGGAGAGCTTGTGGTTTATGATCCTTAATGGGGACTGCAGGCCATCACACATTACTATGAGCATGAGGATGTAGCACAACTAGGCAACCACATATATGAGATTAGTTGGGAGTTTCTTGCTGAGCATTATATTCAGGGTACTAATACCAGATCATCATGGTCATGGTTTCTTGATAGGATGGGGAGATGTTCTAATCAGAATGAGGTGGGATAGGAAATTTTTTGCTTGGGGGTCATGTTTACTTGGGATGGTATATCATTAGCTTCATGATTTCACATACAGTGAGTCGATGAGTATTAGCTGTGGGACCACACTCCTGATGATATGGGCATAGGAGAAAATTCAAATATTTCAACCACCGGTACAAAGGCAGTTAGCCAAGGGGATGCCATATGTGTACCTTTATGGAGGGTCAGTGAAATAGGCGTGAGTGGGAGATACATGATACTAACATCATGCTATTGATACTTTGATGGGGTTTGTGTGGAGGCCATACAGAGACTACAAATATTGGCCGAGAGAGGAGGAGCATTTTTTATTTTGTTGATAGTTCAGATATCTTATTGGGTGAGCGATGCAGTCTCAGCTGATTATAGATATGTACCTAATCTAGTAGGTACTAAGATTGTTTGGTGAGAAGCAAGACGTTTCCATAGGCACTCCAGAGTATGGATGGTCATATCAAGAGATGGTATGGGGACTACCTATATCAGTGATAGTGGCCAAGCACCAAATTGATAGCTTGGTAGCACAACAGTTGGGATGGAGCGAGGGACGAGCAAATGTAGGGATCACCCTAGATTATGATGCATGGTGGTAGACCCATAGGCCACTTACATTGATATATACAGATTAGTTGTTGCTAGTGGATCGATGAGTAATACTACCATAGGTGCATTTGAGGAGGGCGAGGAAGCAGGGATGGTGGCAGGAGGAGAGGGAGAGATGGAGGAAGAGGTGATGGTGATGCAAATATAGGAAATGGGGGAGATGGAGGGGGTGGTGGTAGAGGTCAGAGGTAGGCGAGGAGAGTGCATCAGCGAGTCAGACGAGCACCACTATCATATATCTGAGAGGTAGGTGAGGGAGAGGGAGGTTAGGGGAGAGAGAGAACAACTAGAGGGACCTTGTCTGGAGGTAGAGGCAGATTAGCTAGAGATGGAGGTAGAGGTGGAGGTGGCTAGGGAGGAGGAGGTGGTTGTGGGAGAGGAGGAGATGTTAGATGTTGGTGAAGAGGATGATATAGGAGGTGAGGAGGAGATTGATGATGCAGAGAGAAAAATGAGAGAGTAGATGGTGGAGGGTGAGGAGGTTCCAACTGGGAAACCACCATTAACTCAAGATGTGATAGTTGACTAGCGACTGACCAATATGTAGAGTCAGTTAGATGAGGCCCTCACTCGGTTCAAGACACTAGAGGTAGGGTTGGAGGTCACCAGGGTGTAGAGGGACTAGGTGGTGGTGAGTCAGTGGGAGGCACAATGATGGTGTTTAGAGTTTTTCAAGTTGTGTGTTGGGCCAGTGGTGAGAGGTGGTGAGAGAGCCAGCGAGGGTGAGCACTATCTAAGCATAGTACAAGATGTTATATGAGAGGTTCATGCCAACATATCAACAAGATCTGAGTTTGACTTGGTCTGAGAGTGAGATAGGTAGTGGCTTGAGGAGAAGCAATAAGAGCTTTAGTAGCAAGAGCTAGAGTAGTGTGAGCCCATCCAACTCATCTGGATAGTCATCAGGATACAGGTCACACCACAGTCACAGGAACTGATCAGGGCATAGATCTAGCCATAGCCATGCAACATCATCGTCAGGGCACCGATCTCATCACAACCGACCATCCACTATAGTACCTGAGTCATCACAGAGGCATCCTGTTGTGTCTGAGTAGAGATCATCAGCTCCCAAGATAGAGCATCAGTCACCTCATCCCTCACCTCGAAGGGATGAGGAGGGTGCTAGACAGGGCATATTTTATGTTACTATCATTATGATGAGACATTTTATATATTTACCATTGAGCCTACGAGCTCTATTTTCTAACATTTTTTGATTATTATATATGTTGGAGTTTTGGTGCAGACTCTATGCTATGTGATGTGCTATGATGCATTATGTTTTTATTATGTTCATGTGATGTATTTATTTATGTTATGATTCCTATGATGATGCATTATATTTTATGTGATGTATGCATTTATGATGGTCATTTATGATGAGATGGTTTATGATGATGATGATAATATTCTATATATGCATAATGTTTTTGACACTAATGGATGCCATGTTTATGATTATGAATGCATTGGTGTATGATTGTGTATGGATAGATTATGCGATATATGATGCTTTATGTTATGATCCTAAATTTGTATGCATTAATTATATGGGTGATGTATTTTAATGTGCTTATATGTTTTGTTAATGCAAGTGAATTGATGCAAATGGTGTATTTATGCCAGTGATGTAAATGAAAATATGTGAATGGGTATATGTAAATGTGTAATGTACTAATGCAATCTCTATATATGAGCATATATGCAATTGTATTTTTTTATGTCACAGGGTATCATCAGAGGATGGAAGAAGGGAGATTACCAGACATAAGGAGACAAATGTTAGTGCAGAGAAAGAATCCTTCAATTTACTGCCAAGATACTAATAGGTGCTGCTTTAATCATCATTGGGTGGATTATTGTAATGGCCAACAAACACCATGACATGACATAAATCAATGGTGTGGAAGGTAACACCATCACATAGAACAAGTAGTCAAAAACAAGTATGATTATGACTCATATGAGGAACTTAGTTGCCCCAGTCTTTTTCTGACAACCAACCACAAACAAGAAATAAAAGCCATGAAACATTGTTGTTCCTCTAAATCCTATGCAAGACATTCATGAGGAACTAGTAACATGACAGTGTAAGAAGATAATAAAATCATCATGATACATCATTGCTCATCTAAATCCTATGCAGGATATCCTCAAGGAAGTAGTAGCATGATGAAAAATCAAATGACAAGTGTAAAACGATTAAAGATAGTGTTTTCCAAAGTGTTTTCCATGTATGTTAAAATTTCAAGTGTATTGATGCCGAGATGCCAAGTTTGACAAAGCCTAGGTTTGTGTTGAGCAAGCTAATGTGGGTCATATTTCAAGTAATTTTGAATTCGGGAAGGACACATCCTGAATGATGTCGATGTGAAGAGAATCCCTCAAAATGCTAGATGACAATGTTGATGCTCAGGAAATACATATTCTAAAGCATAAATAAATGACATGGGTTTTTCTTCAGAAAGACATATTTGAAGAAAAAATAAGGGTTGATAAGTTGACTTGTTATGAAAATTTGACCAAAGTCAACTAGATGACTTAATTGACCACATGCCAATTTAGTTAAAATGTCGATTAAATGATTACTAGAGTTTGTTTAGAAGTTTTATGTTTTAGGACATTTGCGAGAAAAGGGAAATTGGCTCAACACCCTAAGGGACTAAACCTAGGGGGGCTCAGGGGCACATCAATGATGGCCTTGCTTACGTCATACACTCAAAGACCACATAGTTCAACAAAATATAACTGACTAGACTAATTGAAAAAGATTTTATTTATTTTGAATAAATCAAACATGTGTGATAGTGAATGCAACAAACCATAAAGGACTTAGTGCGGCCTCGTGGGCTCATCAATTGATGGCCTTACCTACGTAGCAATGTGCAAAGACCTCATAGTTTGACACGACTTGACTTTGTCTTATTTGAAAAAAGAAAGAGTCATGATCTTATTTGGACAAAGGTAGATGGAGTGATAGTAGATGGTGAAGTAAAGAATTCCTATGCATGGCCCCTGTTTGCCAGGTTTTTGTTAGAGTAAAGGTTTTAACTTAATTATGTTAATTAAGTTACCTTTATTCCTCTCTTAAGATTTCACTTTAGTTTGCATATTGTGACATTTAATAATTATATTAATTATTAAATGTCTACCTAGTAGGGTTACTTTTATGTTTTGCATGATCTCCTTTTAAGGATTGATCTTTGTAAATATTTCATTCTATTGTTTTGTTAATACATATTTTATATTACAAAGCTTAAAACCCTCTCTTTCTTTTTTCTCCATTCTCTTTCCTATGACAGGTATCTCTTTGCATGCAGGTGTTCTTGGACTTTGAATTGGTTTTGACAACTTCTACATGGTATCAGAGCGTGGACTTGCTATAGCTTGTTCTTGTTTTCAAGAATTTGGAACTACGAGGGTTTGATCTGGCTTTCACAATATTTTAGTTTGATTTTTTGTGGATCTGGCATACTTCATTCTTTGGGTTTATTTTGGGCCCAAACGGACCTCACCGTTAGATTCATAGTGTCTAAAAACCCCTATTTTCATATAAAGCTTGTCCAACTTGGCCATAGTTCATCAGGGAGGCAAAAATATTTTGGCCCCAAGGCTATACGACCTCAAGGCACGATCTTTGAGGTCAAAAATTAAATAAATAAATAAATAAAAACAAATATTTTTATTTTAAAAATTGCACTCCCCATTTAAAATAGGGGTTCTTCCAAGCTGCTGCCCGATGGCCACCCCAGTGCCGCCTAGCAGCCACTAGAGGGCCACTCAGCCAGTAGGGCTGCCAACCCCCACACCGCGCCACTCAACCCCTAAGGGATTCACCATGGTCACATAGGTGACCGGGAGCCAACCTTAAGCCCCCAGCAGACGCCCAACCACAACCGATGATCTTATAGATGACTAGGGGCTCTATTGCCAAGCCCTAGCCGCTAGCCCCCTAGTCACTGATAGGACCAGGGGCCAAAATTGTTTTAGCCGCCAGGGCTTGAAGGAGGCCTATTTGAGCATTTTGAAGGTACTTTCAGTAAAATAGGCATACCTTAGGAATTTTAGATCATATTTTTGAATGAAAATAGGTATTGGAAAGCTGGCTCTGAGCCTATCGTGATGGTATAGGATTTTTTTCAAAATTTTGTAGATGTTTGTTTGCTTTTTTTTGTAGTAAAATTCAAATGATGTTTTTCGTACTCCCAGGGGCATAAATTTTTCATTTTTTCTCCATTTTTTGAAAATGAATAGGCATCAAAATCCTCTTCTCATGCTCTGTTTAGATCTTCTATTATTTTTTCCAAAAAATAATCATGTACACAAGATTTAGTCTGAAGCTTTTTTTTCTTTTTCCTATTTTTTCGCTGAAAATCACTACTGGGGTTTGGTTTCTTGCATTGTGGGGGAGTTTTTTTTCTCACTTTCTGTCATTTTCTTCAGAAAACCATAAACTCTTCACATTAAACATTCATTAAACATCTGCAAACATGGCCGAAAACCCTTCTTCTATTGAACTTCTCACACCTCATAACTATCATACTTGGAAGGCATTCATGACACATCTTCTTAGATCAAAGGGGTTGTGGTCCTGTTTAGAAGCAGTTCAACCAGTTTTGACACAACCATTTGAGGTTATGTAGTATAGAAATAAAATGGATGAGGCTATGGGTTTAATTTCCTTACATGTTTCAGACAGCTTGTTGTTTCATCTTGATGGGTGCAACAGTCCTCTTGAAATGGTGACCAAGTTCAATGATTTATTTGGTACCATCAATCAGTTTCATACAATACAGATTGAGGTAGAGTTGACTTCACTTGTACCTGATTCTTTTCCCTCTATTGAGGACTTTCTGATGAAATTCAAACAATAGAGATCTCTTCTATAGGGTTGTGGTGAGAACAAAACCGATGAGGAGTGTATTTACCTAATTCTTTCTAAGCTTTGAGGTCCTTTTTAGATATTCTCTTCGATATTTTATTCCACCATAGATGCATTGGGAAACTGCTTTACCATGCCTACTTTTGAGGTGTTCTATGATCAGTTCACACAAGAGCAAGAAAATATTTCACATTTGGATGCTCTCACCGAATCTAAGAACCAAGGACTGGTAGCTCGGTCATCTAAAGGTAAAAAGATGTAGAAACCAAAGCCCAAGATAGATTCAGTAGGTAGTGAGAGTTCCTCCAAGCCACCTCCTAAGACTTATTCAAAACCACAATTCAATTCTAAATAGGGAAAATCTTTGAAGTCTGGTGAGTCTTCCTCCAAGACTAAGAAGAAATCAGGTGATCCTTGCAATTTCTGTGGCAAGGAAGGACATCCAATTTCTAGGTGTTGGAAATGATTAGAGGCATTAGAGGAAGCCATGCAAAAACATAATATCACCTCACCTCAAACTCCTTCCCAACCCACAGGGAAAGGTCGTGCTCTTTCTACATGAGCATTGTCCTCAGGATCCACTTGGATTCTAGATTCTGGTGCTTCTCACCATATGACACACACACAGGATTTGGTCATCGCACTTGCCCCTACTAGCACAACACATATTGCAGTTGGTGACTCAGCACATCTTTCAATTTAGGGTTCAAGTACTATTTCATTCGATGGTGGTTGTCTTCAGGATGTGCTTTTAGTTCTTGACATTTCGACAAACCTTCTTTCTGTTTATCAAATTTTCCACTCTGGCTCTAGTAAGATAGTTGAGTTCTCACCACATGATGTGGTTATTCGAGACCTTCATGATCCTAACTTGGTTGTGGCTACTGGGAGTGTTGATTCTGCATCTCACTTATACATATTTGATGGCTTTGAGAGTTTGGACACTATAGGTTCCTCTCTTAAAGCACATGCAAACTCAGTGAGTAGGCTTTGGCATGAGTGTTTTGGCCATGTCAATTAAAGATATCTACAATAGATGAGTAGTCAAGAACTTGTGATTGGGATTCCTTAGATTTCATGTAATGATGGTGTATCTCAAGGTTGTGCTCTTGGAAAACATCACCAGGATCCTTTTCCTAAGGGTCGAGCCAAACATGCTAAGGCACCCCTGGAGTTGGTACACAGTGATCTTATGTCCTTTCTGACTCCTTTTTCAGGGGCCCGATATGTGCTTACTTTTATGGATGACTTCTCCAGACGTACATGGGTGTACTTTATTAAGTATAAGCATGATGTTTTTGATTTATTCAGGATCTTTAAGACATTTGTGGAGAAGCAATTCAGACTTTCTATTAGGAGCATACACAGATAATGGGGGGAATATGTTAATCAAGCTTTTATAGATTTTTTCACTGAGCATGGTTTACAACATCAGTTTACAGTACCTTACACCCCTTAGCAGAATGGTGTTGCTGAGAGAAATAACATAACCTTATGGGAGATAGAAAATTATATGATATAGTCTCGAGCTATGATTTCTTCTAGTGCAGGAGCACCTAAGGAACAAGAGGCATTTTCTTAGGTAAAGAAGAAACCTAGACGGTTAATTTTTGTTTTGTTTTCATAAGGTCATGTATACCATTGAGTGTTGAGCTTAGAGGTGTTTTTGATCTTTGGGAAAGAGGTTGTCAAGAGTTCAATAAGTTTAGAAGCTCATTTTGCTGAGTGGTCAAAAGTTGCCAAAGATTGAAAAACACAGTGGGTTTTATAAGTTTCATCTTTTGGTCTTCTTTAGGTTCGCCAAAAGGAACTTAACTATTCGAGAAGCCTATTTAAGACATTCCTTGACCATGGAATAGGGTTGGAGGTGTTACTGTTATAGTGAAAGTTGTGAAATTATAGAAAAAGCAGCGTTTTGTGCTACAACTTCTGAGTTTTGCATCTAAAAAGGGATTTCATGAGTTAGACCTATTATTGTATTAATTGTAGGATGTTTTTATAGTAATATACAAGCATTTTACATCATTAAATAGTTTCTTTTGTTCATTTTTCAAGCACTGTTTGTAAATAGTTTAATTTTGCCCTTTTGTTGGTCTGAACCAGACTGGTTTTTGGAAATGGAGTGCTAGAGCACTTTCCCACCGTACAAATAGTACAGCCCTTTGGGAATAGTTCCTGGACTCCATGCTAGTATAAATGGTAGGTGGTACTCTTGGTGTGTGTGGAGGAGTTGCTAGCAATGTCTTTCCCTAGGTGAGCCAGGCAGAGTCTGGCTAGGGAAGACAGGGAGTGAAAGACACATATCTTGCAAGGGCGTTAAGATTTTGGAGAAATTCCTTTTGGTGAATTTTTTTGAGGGTCTTGGGGAGGCCTGGTAGTCAGGAGTAGGCTCTATCAAATAATTTGGTGGGGGAAACCTTTGACAGTCTGAAACAGCCTGGGAAATGCTATGAAACCCTAGGTTTTTGACCATTTTTGTGTATGAGTAGTGTACGAGCAGTGCTATTTCAAAACCCTAAAAATCTTCAAGGAGTGGACATAGGAACCACCAATCCCAAGCAAAGAACCTAGGTCTTTTGGTGGGTTTTGGAGAAAATTGCATTTTAGCCAGAGTAAGAGACCTAATTAGGGCTCTAGGCTTGTAGCCTTTCCTAACCCTAGGAGAGGGTTTGAGGGAAGCAATGGAGATTTGAAGGCTTGTGACTATTCAAGAACCATGGAGGGATGGTTTTGAAGCTATAGAAGACACCACATGCCCCTACAACAAGTTGGTAAGGTTTGGAGAGTTAGTTGGTCTTTAGGAAGATTAAGGGCCAAGGAGAGAATAGAGGAGTAAGCACCAAGACTTACTTGGTTAGGTGTATGCAGATGATAGTAGGGTTGGCCAGGAGGACTAGGGGTTCCTAACAAGCTTTAGGACCTATAGGTTAAGAAGGTGGAGGGTAACACCAAAGGGGTTTGCCTAGGAGTGACCCAGAGCATGGGAAAGTGATTGTCTCAGCCAATCCTATCCTATCAGATTGGTATCATAGTGAGTTAAAGATTTGGGAAAGAGTAATATATGTCAGAGGTTGAGTCAAGTGATACTACCATCATGGTGGAAAATGCACAATTGGACAAGATGGTTAAAGAGCAGGAGGAAGGTAATAGACAATTGAGGGAAAGGATAGCCCATCTTGAACAAGCAGTGAGGATTGCACAATTTGAAGGAAGGATCACCAAAGGAAGAAGAGGTTCTAGAGGAAGACAAGACCCCTGAACCTGACCCTGTCCTGAAAGAAGAGCCTTTCTTGAAGGAATTGAAGGCCTTGAGTGGAAAAGCACTTGAAGGCATACCACTATTTAGTGGAAAAATGGAAGCTGATCTAGTCATGGACTGGATAGAGGGAATGGAAAACCATTTTGAGTGTGATGGAGTCACTGAAGCATAGAAGGTAAAGGTGGCCAAGTCAAGACTAAGAGGATCTACCTTGATATGGTGGAATCTCATTCAGATAGAGAGGGAAAAGGAAGGCAAGCAGCCTATTTCAACTTGGAAAGGAATGGTTTCCAAAGTAAGAGAAGCCTATATGCTAGATGACTATGAGATTCAGTTACACAAGAAGAGGCAAAGCCTAAGGCAAAGAGACCAACATGTAAACACTTATACTGAAGAGTTTCAAAAACTTTGTATGAGGTCCAATGTTATAGAGGATGAAAGTATTAAGGTAGCTAGATACCTTAACGGTTTGAAATGGAACATCCAAGAGGAGATGGCTCTTTTGAGTCTTAAGACAGTACATCAATGTTACCAATTGGCTATCAAGATTGAGGAAAGGAACAAGAGGAAGCAAGATCAGACTTCTAAGGGCAGAGGCAAAGGCAAAGATCAAGGAGATCAAAGAGGACAGCGTGGTGGCTACCAAGGTAGAGGCAATGACCAAAGAAATCATGGAGAATCTAAACTCACTGAGCATGGAGGAGAAACATCATCTAGAGGTGGATATAACAGAGGTAGAGGACCTCAAGGAGGTTCAAATAGAGGAAGAGGAGTAGGAAAGAGCAATTCTTATTTTGCAAACATGAAGTGTTACCATTGTAATCAAATAGGTCATCCTGCTTATAGGTGCCCTGAGAAAGCATCTTCATCAAGCAATGAAAAGAGAGTGGCTTATGCACAAGAGGACACCATAATTCCTAAGGCATCTAAGGTCAGTCATATAGAATTTGAGGTAGGAGAGAATCTGATGTTCAACAGAGTTTTGATCAGACAACCGGTCAAAGAGGAACCAAAACAAAGAAGAGCTCTATTTAGAGTAAGATGCAAGATACTTGGTAAAGTATGCAAGGTCATAGTAGATTGAGGTTCAACAGATAATATAATCTCAGAGGAGGCAGTAATGAAACTGAAATTGGAAAAGGTATCCCATACTAACCCTTACAAGGTTACATGGCTAAACAAAGGGCAGAGTGTTTTAGTGAATGAGCAAGTAACGGTGGAGTTTTCTATTGGAGGGTACAAGGACAAGTTAGTTTGTGATGTGTTACCCATGGATGCATGCCATCTACTATTGGGCAGACCATGGTAGTATGACATGAGTGTCATATGTGATGGAAAAGAGAACACCATCTCATTCAAGAAGGATGGGAAGACTTTTAAGTTGTAGTCACTATCAGAAGAAGATGAAGGATAGTCAAATACACCAAACATCATGTTGAGCAGTGGTAAGGAGTTCCTTAACAACGTACATCAAGGGAGTGAAGGATATGTGATTGTGTTACAACCTAAAGAAGAAGACCAAGCTAAAAAGACAGTCTTACCAGAAGCAGTCCAAGAGTTACTTGAAAAGTACAAGAGCATAGTTAGTGATGGTACACCTGCAATGTTACCACCAAAGAGAGCCATAAGTCATCAAATTGACTTCATACCTAGAGCCTCATTACCTAACAAAGCAACATACAAACTCACACCAAATCAGAATTTGGAGGTAGCTAAGCAAGTGCAAGAATTATTGGATCAAGGATTGATTCAAAAGAGCATCAGCCCATGTGTAGTACCAGTGGTTTTAGCAACCAAGAAGGGAGGTAAGTGGAGGTTATGCATTGATTCTAGAGCAATAAATAGAATCACAATAAGATATAGATTCCCTATCCCTAGGATTGAAGACTTAATGGATTGTCTTGGAGGAGCTTAGTACTTCACAAAGTTGGATCTCAAGAGTGGATACCATCAGATCAGAATTAAGGATGGTGATGAGTGGAAGACAACTTTTAAAACAAATGGTGGGATATATGAGTGGAGAGTTATGCCATTTGGTCTCTCTAATGCCCCTAGCACATTCATGAGGCTCATGAATGAAGTACTCAAGGATTTTACAGGTATATTTGTGGTAGTGTATCTTGATGACATCCTCATATACACCAAGACAGCAGAAGAGCATTAGAAACATGTGGAGCAAGTTCTTAGAAGGTTGCAAGAGGAGAAATTGGCAATCAATCTAGAGAAGTGTGAGTTATTTAAGCAAGAGCTTGTCTATTTGGGTTTTGTAGTGTCCAAAGGCTCATTAAAGATGGATCCAAGCAAGGTAGAAGCTATCCTAAACTAGCCTATACCAACCACAGCGACAAAGGTAAGAGGTTTTCATGGATAGGCTCAATTTTATAGAAAATTCATACGGAACTTTAGTGGTATATGTGCACCAGTCCTAGATACAATCAAGGGTGGTATAAAAACTAAGTTTGTGTGGAATCAAGAAGTTGAGAAAGGGTTTGAGAAGCTGAAACAAGAGGTGGCAACTCAATGAATTCTCTTATTACCTAGCTTTGACAAGTTGTTCACTATGGAATGTGATGCTAGTGGAGTGGCAGTAGGAGTGCTAAGTCAAGAGGGCAAGCCTATAGCATTCTTTAGTGAGAAGCTCAATGAAGCAAAGAAGAAGTATTCAACCTATGACTTAGAACTTTATGCTTTGGTTCAGTCACTTAGGAAATGGAGGCATTATCTTCTACCCAAGGAGTTTGTAGCCTTTACTGACAATCAAGCACTCAGTTTTATCAACACTCAAGAGAAGTTGAGTAATAGGCATTTGAAATGGATGGAATACATCCAAGCTTTTACCTTCACCATCAAGCACAAGAAGGGACAACTAAACAAAGTAGCTGATGTACTAAGCAAGAGATTGTTGACATTCCAAGAGATACAAATCAAGAGCATTGGCATAGAGAGTTTCAAGGATCTATATGGAGGGGATGAAGACTTTTCAGAGGTCTATAAGGTATGTTCTAACTTTGAGAACCATTTCCATAGTCAATACTCAAAGTATACTTTGCAAAGTGGGTTATTGTTTAAGGGAAATCAGTTATGTGTTCCAAGAGGGTAAATGAGGGAAAATTTGATTCAGGAAAAGCATAATGGCAGTCTTAGTGGACATTTTGGCATAAATAAGACTTTAGAGCTAGTGCAAAGATTCTATTATTGGCCTAAGTTGGCAAGAGATGTTAGAAAATATGTAGAACAATGTGTTGTGTGTATGAAAGCTAAGGGAGGAGCTAGTAATGCTAGTTTCTATCAACCCCTACCCATACCAAACAGACCATGGGAGTGTGTGAGCATGGATTTTGTGGTAGGCCTTCCTAAGACCAAAACTAGTTTTGACAGTGTTTATGTAGTACTAGACAGATTTAGCAAGATGAGTCATTTTATCCCTTGCAAAACTACTCATGATGCTAGTTACATAGCTCATAGTTTCTACAAGGAGGTAGTAAGGATCCATGGACTACCTTTGAGCATTGTTTTAGACAGGGATGTGAAGTTCATGAGTCACTTTTGGAAGACTCTATGACATAGGTACCACTCTTTCTTATGATGCTTCATTCTTATAGCATACCCTGGTATGGCTTATAGGCCCAACAAGGGGATAGGTACAAGGTAGAGCCAGGGTGTAAGGATAGGGAAGAGTACCTTAGCAACCTCAACTATAGTTCCCACATGATGGGCAACCACAAGATGGTCAATAGCCTAGGAAAGGATAGGTGGAAGGGCAGCCTCCATTGATACCACCCCTATGAAAGGCACTACCACCACATCAACATCAATAGTAACAACGACAGTAGCAACCACAAGATTGAGACCCCTATGATGCACAGATTATTGCTTTTACAATTGAGATGGCCTAGGCCCTCAGAGATAGAGATATCACTCAAAAAGAGTGAGACCCAATAGTGACTGACTGGGATAGATATAGGGTAGAGCACGACCAAGAGTTTTAGCACGTTGAGTAGTTGATCATTGAACTAGCTGAGGAGATAGGTCACAGGCAACAATTAGAGGTTATTGCTACATAGACCTAAGAACATGTATTTTCTGCCATGTATGGTCAAGCCATAGCTACATATTACCATACACTATACCATAGGGATATTCCATTACATCGGTGATAGCTATATATTTCTCATAAGAGATAGGTTTCCCTTAGTGGTTTAGGAGGTGCACAATGAGTTCACCTACCTTAAGGTACTAGCCATCGATAGTTGTCTTAGCCCCTATCTCAACATGATGATAGATAGAGTTGAGGATATCTTGGTTTATAGACAAATTTTTTATATATAGCCCTAATTTTTCATGTATATACATTGATTGGCTGATTTTGTTACCCTCATGCATATTCACTTTTTATGATATCATAAATTGAATTTAATTTTGTATCATGACAAGCAGATTTTGATGATATATATGAGATGAATTTTGATGCGACAATCATGATGAGATGTGTTCTTTTTTTTCATGTTCATGTATGGATGCATATGTTTACAATGATTCATACCCTTATTATCCATATGATGTATTCTTATTTATGACTGATAATGCTATATGAATGTATGCAATGCAATGATCTATGATGCCAATGTGATGGATGACTTATTTTATTTGTCAATATCTTTTCCATGTAATATGTCATGATGATGCAAGATGTTCATGCTATGACATGGGTGCATTTCCTTTTGTGTATTTTCTATGTGATATGACATGATTATGATATGATTATGATTATGAAAGATGTATGTATGGTGATGGTTTGTTGATGTAGGATCCAGATGCACTTATTATTTTTGTTGATTGTCATGATACCATGTTAGCGTGGAAAGAATATAGAAGAATAGCATGGATTAACCATTTATTTTGAGATTGATTCAAAAGTACAAAAATCCTATGAATCTTCAAGACTTTATTAGATATAGTGATGAGTGATGATTATTTTCTTGTTTCAGGGATTGGGATACTTCATCATATCATTCCTTATTTTTGATATAGCATATAGACATGATGCATCAAGGTATTGATAACTAGGATAGATTTGTATCTAATGTGATAGAATTTGACTCTACAAACAAATAATAGTATCCTTGTTCATAGCTTACATACAAAAACCTTGTTTGACTATGTGAAAGAATAATCCATCAAAGTAATGAGACTCACACACAAAAGGTATGAAGAACCTGATATGTCCTAGCCCATTTTTTACTTGAGACTACCACAGACATGCAAGATAAGTATTCACCAAGGTTGTACTAAAAGAAAATCCAACAAACAAAGAAAAAAAAAGATAAGGATTAATGCCCCCATTTCTTTCTCTCTAAATCATTTTATATAGACATCATCGAGAGGTCATTGGAATGGATCAACAAGATAAATGATAAGAAAAGATCAAAATGAACAGACACTCAATGTTATTCATATCTTTTTCCAAAAATGTTTGCCAATGATAATTCCCATTGTATGAAAGATGTATCCTAGGAAATGTTAGTGGATGTTAGCTATTAATTGATAGGTTGTTTGAAAGGCTATTGATATAAGGTTAGACTAACATGTTTGATAATGATCAAAAATTTGATTTTGTTGATTATTGTACCTGTTTCCATTTGCACTACCAAAGGGCACAAATGATTATCATTTTATTATTGATGAAATATTATCATAGGTGAAAGCAAAATCCAGGATGGGTGATTTTGGAATTTTTTGAATATTTTGATGTTTTTATTGTTTTGTGATGTTTTGAGGATATTTTTTGAAAATTTGAGATTATATGAATGTTTAAGTTTTCAAGTTATTTGAGGTTTTTAAGTTCTCAAAGTTTTTGACCTAGAACAAGACCTAAGAGGGACTAACCTAATGCCTCAGGGTCTCATCGATGATGGCCTTTCCTATGTTCATGTTCATGGAAAACATAGTTCGACACTTATTTTTGAATTGTTTAGGGATTTTTGCATGATTTGGATGGTTTTTGGATTTTGAAGATGTTTAAAATATATTTAGATTTTGGGCTACATAAATTTTGGCATGTTTTTGGATTTTTGAATTTACAAGTTTTAAGATGTTTTTTATTGTGACTATATAAATTTTAAGGATAAATGATACCTAGATCACAATGTTGATGTCACATTGTGAGATATAAGAAATGGATCCAGAGTTGTTTGAAAATAAGAGTGCAATAACCTACCCCCAATGTCTATCAATGTTTCATAGTTCAATGAACAAATCAAGATATCAAATTTGTTGATCGAGGATGATAGTATGGGTTGATTACACTTGATTATCGAAGGATAATGTAGCCACTAATACTCAATATTAAACAAGATCATTCAAATGAAAGTTAAGCTAAAAATTTATTGAAACTAAACATTATGAACTATGAAAGCATTTAAATGTCTACTGTAACCCATTTAAAACTTAACCCATTTTGGAATTGGTGTCCTATTGATATGGAACAACAACCCTTTCCCAATCCTATGATCAGTGAGCTTATTTCAATCAATTTTATTGAAGAGAATTGATGAAAATGTTATGAGATGTGGATGAAAACATGATGGAAGCTAAATTAGCATGATTTTATGCTAAAAGTGATCTAAATATTCAAAAGCTAAACTAATCTAGAAGTGGATTCCAAGCTAAAAGATTCAAATGCTAATCTATAAACAAGCTAAATGGATGAATGGAGGACATTAATGGAAGATTAAAGATAATATGCAGCTAAAAATGAACTAAAATATGCTAAATGTGAGCAAAGATGAGTGTGAGTGTGAGTGATTCTAATAGCATAAGTTTATAAATTGAAAGATGGATTTGTTTGAGAAATGGAGGGTTGAGAATGAAAAAGATAATCAATGGTCAAGGATGGAAGAAATGGGAGGCATAGATCATGGATTCTCATCAATGGGTGAGAATGCAAAATGAGATTTAATCAAGGGTTTTCATTCCTTCCAAACAAACACACTTTTGATATATTTAAGAGGTCAAAAGTTAACATGCTCAAGAGGTTTTATGTTTAGCTTGCTCAAGAAGCCAAGTGAGAATATTCCCTTTTTCAAATGATTGGAGAGAGAATATTCCTTGGAATATTCTCATGGATGAGGAAAAAGGATATTTATTTAATTAAAACTAAATTTAATTATGGAAAGGAGGAATATTCTTTTGGAATATTCCCTTGGAAGTTGGAGGAATTGGGTGAATTAGAAAATTTATAATTAAACAAGGTTTAATCATACAATTAGAGGAATTAGAAGAATTGAAAGTGATATTTATTAAACTAAATGATTTAATGAATGGGGAAAGGTGAAATGACATTTAATTAAATATAAGAAGACCTAGGGAATAAAATTAAATAGTTTTATTTATTTAATTAAAAGAGATGAAATGTTAGCATGAAAGGGGGTGAATTAACCTGATTTGATGAATTAGGTTAATAGATGAAAATGATGCAACTAGTTAAATAGCTAGGCTAATATAGTTAATTAAGAGAAAAGAGGATGGATTTGAGAGGAAATGATATTAGTATACTTGATTCAAGTGCATGATATCATTCAGGACATTTTTTAGAGTGTGTATTTTACCCCTCTTTGAAGTGAGGTACATGCTGCTTCAGTTAAAATTTTGATGCTCTTCAGATTAAAAACTGCTACCAAATTTTTTTAAAAAATTTTTTTTTTAGATGCCCCACTACTGAAGGATAAAGTTGATTCCTTGCCCCCTTGAGAAATCGCACAAAAAATTTGAATTTTGGGTTCATTAATCAATAAAGGTGAAGAGTTGCCCCAGGGGTCTAGAAAGGCATTGAGATGTAAGAAAGATGCCAAAAACACAAAAAATAATACAAAGTAAGCTACATTTTGGAAAAAATTGGTCAAAATGATGATAAACCGAGCTTGAAGGTTAAATTAGGGAAAAAAACCCTAATTTTCTAGCATAAATAAGCCATGAAGGGTCACTTTGAATTCATTTATGCATTCACAACTTACAAAATTCTTGTTGTTTTGAGCTCTGACCCTTCGATGAAATGACACAATGAGAGCTCCCATGACACATTTGTGACCATGTTTGAGAGTACCAGTGGCTTCCAGGCTTAGGACTGGTGGTATGTGTTGTGCCCTCAGCACACACGCCTCGTTCAGAATAGGGATCCTCTTTTTCTTTCGCCTTGTCGGGTCATTTTTGTCATCGCCTCGTTTTGTGTGCCCCATTTTGATATCCCGGGTGGTCAGCATACATTCAAAGTCTCATCATAAGTTGACCATACAACTCCCTTTTAATTATGTCAAGTTCTGGCACCTTACGGGGTCTCTCTGGCAGTTTGCCTCTGCCAGCGGCCCTACACCAGACCGAGCCCACCCCTTCGGGTTTCCCTGGGCAGGTTTCACTGTTGTGTCTATCGTTCCCGATTGCGAATGGGTTGCATCTTCCCAGACCTCAGAACCCGGACCCCTGTTCTCTATCCAATGGTAATTTATGAAGTTTCAGTTGCTTTCGGACCTTCCAGGCCCGAGACCCTGGACTTCCACTTCCAGAGCTCTGTGAGGTTTTCGCCATTCCTGACGGTGGACCTCTGGTGGAACTCCTCCCTTCGGGCCCCAGCTTCCTCTTTGTCGCCGGTGACCTCCATGCTGAATTTTCCAAACGACCACCATCTTGTGTCTTCCCGGCCGCTGGACTCTAGACATCCCGCCACCGTCTGTGGATTTGAATTCACCAACCCAATTGCTCATCATACCTGCATTTAATGTGGCCATTAATGGTGGTAGGGGTATAAATATCTTTCCCAAACTTGTCATTATCACTCGTCAATGTTGCAGAGAGAGGTCAAAAGATTTCCAGAGAGGAGTCCTTTGTCTTCGAGACCTTCATGCTCGCACCCGCTGCCGTCACCTTGCTGACCATTAGTGGATCCCACACCTTACTGCATCAAATTTCTGAGGTAAGTTTACCGTTTTCCCTCCCTGAGATTTCTTTTTGTGATTTTAAACCTAAAGTGACAAGGAACCTAGATCCAAAATATGTTTGGAAGGTTAAAAATGATACAACGCACAAAACCCATGTTTTTAGAACTTGAGAAAACCCTTGAAAGTACCCTCATTATCAATTCAGAGCTTCACTTCGGTACGACTATTCTTCGCGTAGGGGTGTTCATGCCCCTCGGGCCCGGGTCCTCTCTTGGCGGTCAAACTATGAAAACAATGAACATTTTCCAAATGGCAATTTGACCATTTGGGCCCAAGCTGTCGGACTTCTGTGTCTGGAAGTCTGTGAAGATGCTGCTGTATCAATCGGCAAAGTCGCCCCATCCACCCGAGCCTAAGGGCTCGCCTTTCCCATCGCCGTCGAATCTTGACTTTTACCAAATGCCCTCTGGCTCCCGGGGTCACAGTCTTCTGACTTCCACCCTCGGGATTCTACGTGGTCTTTGTCGTTGTGAATGATGAATGGCTGGTATCCTTCCACCTCCCGGGCCCCGGGCTTCCATTTGCTATTGGGGACCCCGCATTGAACTCTGAAGGTCCTTGACTGTGTCAGGCTCCACCATCTGGGACTTCGTCCCCTCTCCGCTATTGAAAATTTGAAAATCTTGCCAGCCCTTCTGAGCTCTGAGCTCCGCCTTCCCGATCACCGTGAAACTTCTAGTGAAAATATAGCATCCAACTGAGGAGCCAAGTCCAGTCCGCTGAGCTGCCCCCTCCAAACTTTCATCCGACGATTGCCATCTCAGACGGTGAAGGCACAACGACATCCTGCCTCCTTGGGCCCGAACCCTTGAACTTTGCAAAATTGTCGGCCACCCTTCGATCCGCCGGGCCCCAGACCTCGGAGTTCCATCTCTGGAACTCCATTTCTGCTCACCCATTCCAAACAGCCATCTCTAGATGACTTTCCGACCTTGGACCTCCAGATGCTCCTAAATCGATCCAAATGAGCTCAAATTTGAAATCTGATCTCGACCCACGTGCTTAAATTCGACCCTCTTTGTTGTGAGCCCCTTTCAACCATCAAAGTTCAGTTGGGAAAGATCTCCTAGCTCATTCCAGCCCGGTTGCCTTTCCAAAACAGCATTCCTGCCAGGGAATTCCGGCCCTCTAGGTCCAGACTGTCCCAGAGCCCTCAATCAAAAGACCAATGACGTCGGGAGATAAAAGTATCATGTTATGCATGATAGAATATTTAAAATTGATTTCATCTTCGGGATTTCAACTAACATAAAGATTCTCATGATCAATTGCACTGACTACGCCTTTGCTTGCAGAATATATGGAATCAGGTGCGGGACCTTCGAGGGTAGCTGTCGAAAAGGACAAAGGAAAGAAGTCAAGCAAAAATCCTCGAGGAAGAGAAGACAAGGACCAAATGAAATACCAGTTCTATGGTGAACCCCTGCACTTGAAGGTGACCACAGATTGGAAGGAAATCACCGATACCAAAATTGGCCATGTCAATATTGATGAATTTAAACAAAGGTTTAGGGTCAATCCAATGAACAAGAATGCAAGACTGATAAGACAAAGTGAAATTGTAAAAGTTGCAGGATTCCCTCCATTCCTCGTAGCCCCCAAATTGGTCATGGCCTATCGGCAGGCATATCAACCCGACATGAAGACAATTGTTGACAGGGATGGTAACATTCTCGCCAACATGTCGGCTAAAGGAATCACAAAGACCTTCCATATCCGCACTTTTCAAGAAATGGAAACACCTACCATAGAGGAATGCCAGGAAACATGGAATGACAACCCGACAGGATATAGAAGGTTAATAAATTAGCATTGGCTTAAAGAAAAATGGGGCAGCGCTGGAAAGGTTCCTCACGAACTCTTCCATAGTGACTTCAACGAAGATTACCATGACTTGGTCACAATGCTAAGCAGGGTAATGGGCCTCCCTACGGGTAACTTCTTTTAGGAATGGATGATATACTTCATTGAATAGATCCTTTGTGAGAATGAGGACGTCATCACAAATATTTCATTCTACTGGGGAGGTATAATAAGCGACTGCTTCCATGATCAGTTTGACAATGTCAACAAGAGTTCCATGATCTACATGACTTCATATCTCATCTATTCCTTGGCGGACCAGAGATAGTATAATGGATTATTTGTGGCACCTGATGAGGAGCAGGCTTGAAGACTCAAGGCCTATGATAGATACCCCCAGCTCCAGTACCGAAACTTCAAGAGGGAATATTACAGAGTGAATGACGCCTTCATCAGCCACATCATCAGATTGATTGTCAGGGATTTTGAAAGGAGGGTTTCCCATAGTGCTCGGGCATTCTTGAAGCAATATGCCTTCCTCTTCATTCAATACCTGAAGCTCACATACATTCATTCCCAAGGCTTCACCGAAAGGCCAAACAAGCCGCCTCGATACCCCAATGACCAAATCATCCTATTGGAGCTTTCTCGACAGCTCCAACACATACAGGCAATCTTCAGTGGAAAACACATAGCAGGGATCTCTTATCCCATGACTCTTGGCCAGGGCATGTATAAACTACAAAATTCCCAGTGCACTGGTAAGTCCGAGAAAGAAATGAAAGATTACCATTTTCATCTACACACTACTTGCCCCCGAATGGACCCATATGGGCATGTAAGGAAGGCACTGGGACTGGGGTTCACTCATCTCCACCACATTCAAGACTTTTGGGGGGTTTGTCAAGATGATAAAGAAGTATGTGCAAGGCACTATATGCAGATGACTACACATTTTGTAAGGAAGGTGTAGCCATTCCCCATACTAGACCAAGTCGAAGAAGACAAGAGAACCATAATGGACCCCAGGTACCCCTTAGTCATTAATTTTCCAATAGCAACAATTGACTGGGACGAGCAAGAGGTCGATGACTCGATATTATAACCAAGCCAATCTTGGCTTGTACCAAGGAGTGGGTTGATGGACAGGTGGGCCGATTAAAACAACAAGGGTTGGTCCTGATGTACAAAGGACTCTAGAGTGAACCAAGTGCCATGAAAGACGCTACTACTACCACTTCAACGGGTGGGACATCTAAGTCTCCTCTACTTACCATATCTAAGAAGAGGAAAGAGATAGAAACGGAGCAGTCTCCTAACCCCAAGCTTTATACAAGGAAGGATCCGGGGGGCTCACCTTCTAAGAGGCTTAAGCAAATAGAAGGCACCATGGAGCAACCCTTAATTCGAGAAGAAGAAGCAAAAGATACTGATCAAATCAAACCTGTTTTGGCTCTCCCTGCTTTGGCTGCCCCATCATCTACCTCTCTGGCTATGGTCGCCACATCCCCACCGGCAGTGGACATCTCTGTCCATCTTGCCCCTTCACCCCCGACCAAGCCTGTGATTGTAATTGACTCCTCCTCTGCCATGACTACTCCTCCTTCCTCTACTGCCACGTCACCCACCACGTCACTCCCGTTACCTACAGTGGCTACACCAATAACCGCTCCCACTATGCCTAAGGCCCTCTCAAGATATATGCAGAATCTCCCCTTGAGCTCTCCCAGATCCTTATGGATCCCACTATTTAGGCAGCCCTTGCACAAGTCCTCGCTACTGCTCAGCCTTCACAACTGCCAACAAAGCCACCAGCTATGGAAGCCACCATGTTAATTTCTAAGGAATGGGAGAGGTGAGAACAAGAAGCCTCAAAGCCCTTTGAAGAGAAGGCCGATGAATACCACGAGCACCGGGAGTATGAACATCGCACTATTGATAGGGTGGCCTACGAAGAAGGAATTGGCTCCTTAGAGAGAAGAGATGAGGAAGACGATGCCAATGGGAGGGTCATTCTGTAGACCTTCGATGATGACCTTGAGGAAGAAATGGCTTGGCAGCTAAAAGATACTAAGGGGAAGGAAGAAAGGTTGCTCCTTGAAGAAGAAGGAAAACAACAAGAAGATAAACCTGAGGGAGAGGCTCAAGTTGTCAAGGGCCTCGAAATTGAGTAGTTCAAGGAACATGTGCACGAGGTTGAACAAACTGAGGGAAATGAAGGAGAGGAGATGGAAGAGAAAGAAAGTCCCCTGCAGCAATTGTCTACCAAGCCTCCTATTAAACATCTTGTGTTCATCTAGGATTCTGATGAGGAAGAAGGAGATGCTACCCAAGAGGAAGAAAGGGTCTCAGAAGATAAGAAAACAAAAGCCTTGGCCAAGAAGGGTGAGGGTGATCATGAGTCACCTAAGGGAAAGTCTAACGTACCTGAATGATTAGAGAAACAACTTGAAAGAAAAGATCCTGTGCTAAAAGGTCCGATGGCGAGACTAGAGGCTATCTTAGCCTGAGCTCAGATTACAACAAAGAAGGAGAAGAAGGCTAAGATTAGATCCAAGGTAACAATGGATGCTTTTGGGTCTCGGGCCATACAAATAGCAAGGCTTGTGGTGGACCAGGATGGGGTCAGTTACAAGGTCTCCATAATTGACTTGGGGACCGCCACCAGAGAATAGAAGGTAGGGCATCTTGAAGAATCAGTGGCTACGATGGTGCATTTGAGAAAGCAGGACAATATCTCAAAAGATGAGCTCAAAGCACAGGTGGCTGCTCTGATGGATTACATCCAACAATGGTCTTTAGTGGATGACTTTCCTACCACATCCACGGCTCCACCCCAACTGCTTTCCAAAGAATAGATTGATAATATGGAAAGAAGGAAGAACCTGGAAAGGACTACAGAGAGCTGGTTCTGATGGTCTTGTATGTTGGGAACATGGGAATTAGCCGGGTTGTGCGAACAGCCAACAAGTTCTTGGATTTGCTATGATCTTTGGAAGGAACGAAGAAGCTCTACACCGAATTCCCTGCAACATACGACTCCACCTTTCCAAAGATCGAGGCTATCCTCCAATTTCCAAAAGCCACGTGGGAAAGGGAGCTTGCATTCGACAAGGACGATCACTAGTTGATGGATATGTGGCGATGAGATTTTGACAACAGGAAAGAAAGGCTGGAGCAGATAATGAGTAAGGTGGATTTGGATATTGAATGGGCAAAGAAATCAGGGCGGAATGTGCTCAATACCTCAAGCTAATGACGAATTATGACATGCCTACAGTACAGATGGATCCAGAGAAGGTAAAACCTTACTTCCATAAGAAGATGGAGGACAGGATGTCTAATGAAATAACAGTGGAGTTTATGAGGATTGCTGCCCGTTCCTTCGACCAATAAAAGTTGTTTAGGGATTAGGGCACAAAATATGATGAGGACTAGAAAAGGCTAGAAGATAACGCCAAGGAATGGAGCTACCAAATGCTGTTGTACGATATTATTGAGGTAGACAAGCTCCAGCAGGTCATCCTAAAGTTCATAGAATATACAGTGTCAAAGAAGTAGGAGGACAACCCTGTTGATGATAAAGAGGTCCCCAAGGAGTAGCAATAGTAAAATAACAATCAAGAAAACCACAAAAAGCTACAGTGTCATCACTAGATGATGAAATAGGGAAGGGACAAAATGTATTTTTTTAATTGTAATTTATTGAGAGTTGGTGAAACCCTATTTTGTAATGAATCTTTGCCACACAATGAGAATTAATCTTGTCCATTCATTTGATTTTTGGGGCTATAAATAGGGCTCTCCTCTCATTTGCAAAGAGAGTTGAGTTGTTGTAAAGACATGTTGCAGAAATTTATAGTGAAAATACATTGACTTGGTACATTTTTTTAGTTTTTCACATGTTGCTTGATTCAACCTCCATTGTTAGATGCTTGACTTAGATTCGTATTGTTGTTCTAGTTAGTTATATTCTTGCTTTGATAGATTTTAGAAATGATATTTTGTGGTTGTGAAAATTCTTGCAGTGTAGATGCCTTAGTCCATACTTTTTGTTGTTTGTTGATGGTAGATAGCTGTGTAAAGTTAGTCTGGGCTTAAATTCAAAGTTGCTCCACACTTTCATCTTTGTTCATGCATGCACATGGTGAATGAAAGACGAAACATTCGTAGACCTTAGAAGATAGCACAAATTCCATGAGACTGTGAGATTTCTGGTTAAGTGGAATATTGTTTCCAAGAAGCTATCCATTGCAGGAACTCCATTATCACTGTTCATAGTTAGTTGCAGATCTAGGAATCTTCTCTCTTCCCTGCCCTTTTTCCCTTTTTTTTATAAAGTACCTTAGGAAAGGTTCATTGCACATTGTAAAGCTAAATCCAATGATAAAAATGGAGTTGAAGACTGTTGTTTGAACCTACAACAAACGCACAAGAACTTCCCCGTCTTAGGAACTCCATTTCAAGAACCAACATCCCATTCTTTGTAACTCATCCATAAGTCCACCTTCTGATTCTAGAAAATTGCATCAAATAATTGAGATATTCCAAGCACTATCAAGACTTGACATTAGAGACCTTGGGATAGTGTTCTGCATTTTGATTGTGGAAGATTGTCTTTCAAGAGAAGTAGTGCATCTACGCACTGCCTGTGTTGAGAAGTGCATAAAAAACACATCAACAGAACTGGCACTAGAGGGAGGGCGACATGTTGGGAATACAAAGATAAGTGTTGAAAGTGAAGCTAGATTGAATCAGATCATTCTCCATGGAAAGATTTCAAAGAGTTCTACGGTCAACACCAAATAAGGGAGAATTTAGAGAATTGTAGCCTCCTACAAGGGAAAAGTGAGTTAAGGGAAGTAGCATTGCCTCTTCCTCTTCCTCCATTCCACCCACTCCCATTCCACCTTCAGCCTCATTCTGCTGGCTTTCCTCTTCCATCCGACCATCCGAAACTGCATTTTCACTTCCTATCTTCGGAAGCTAGGAAATTCCTTCTCCCCTAGCCCTTCCAACCCAAGGTATAGTCCAAAAGGCTGCAGCTCAGGTATAGTCCCAGACTATTGTTCCATTGCAAGTGCAAACCCAACTATCTTTTTTTCAACAACAGATACGACCTTCCCCTCCCATCATGGCTTGGTTGGCACAAAATCCTTCACCGATACACTTCGTTGGTTACCATGATATGCCTAAGAATCTGGAGGGCTTCTGTTCAAAATTTAATCCTCGTGACCCACAGAGAACGACTGAAGAACACATTAAAATATTTGAGACAGCGGTCACTAAAATGCAAGTCAACCATCAGGATGTTGCATGCCGCCTTTTTCTACATTCGTTGGGAGAAGAAGCCTTCTACTGGTACATCAATCTACCTAGGGGATTCATTACCTCATAGAATTTAATGAAGAGTACATTTCTACAAAAGTATAAGATCCTGATCAGCCCTTTAGAGTTATATAGGTAGTTTATGTCTGTCAGGAGGGAAGTCAACGAACCCAATTGGTCCTTCAATGACCGCTTTCCTCGTGCCTTTACGAGGCTTCAGGACCCATACCTTCATAATGATGTCGTAGCTCTCCCAGTCTACTATGCGATATTGGACAACCTCACATCGGCCTTGGTGAAAAGGATGCATCCGCTGCACACCTCATTGGTGGTGGCCTATACAGAGGTTGTTGTGGCCACTGCAGATTTAGGGCAAAATATCTCTAACCCACTACCTTCTTTGGGGCTAGTAGCTCACCCGATGTAGATTTAGGGGCTTAATCAGGAATTTGCTCATCAAACCCCTCTTATGAACTAGGTACCTCAGTTTCCCATCGTCCCACATCCGGGACAACCACTGAATTATGCACCTCCTGTGCCTTCCTATTTGTAGCCTCAATCCTAGCATAACTATTCTCAAGCTTCCCAACAACAGCAGGTGTATTCCTAATAGCCCCAAGTGCCATTGTATCTACCAAGGCCATAATTAACTCCAGCTCATTAGAATCAGCCAGTGACCCTGCCTGTCTTTCTCCAAAATATGGTGCTGCATTCAAGCAACACTATGGAGAAGGAAAAACTTGAGGAGTTGACCGAGATGATAAAGAAAATGTCCACATAGATGATGCATTTGAGGAATCAGAATAATCAGTTACAGGCATCCCAGTGTAACCTCTAGGCCAATCTTAATTGGGATAACCGAGAAGGAAACACTTCCTCCAGGAAAAATTATGATACGGGACAAAATGCTAATCAAAGTTTAGAAAGGAGACCTTCTCAGAGGAAAAATCATACGTGGAATACAAGGCCCAATAACGAAGGTGTCCCTACACCTTTTGACCAACTAGCAAGTAATGAAAAGACAACTAGTGGAGTGTACCTTGCCAAGACAACTTTGTCCAGATAGTGCCAGATTCACAAAACCAACAGACACTCCGAGTTGGATTGCCCCGAATTCCAAACGGCTATTGAAATATTCCAAGTAGAAGTACAAAATGTGGTCAATAATGCCAACTGTAGGGACATCGTCCCATTTGAGCCATATGATTCATCTTGCCTCATGGTCAACCAAGCGTCATTTTTGCAGGGCGACTGTAACAAACCCGAAGTCGAACCTGCTCCCATTAGGAGCGAAGAAGTGTAAGAGGTAAGTAACAAACAAACTTTGGATCAACTTGTTGATTCAGTAGATAATGGTCCAATAGACAAAGAAGAGCCATTCGTAGATGAGGTCCACATGTTCCTGTTACCTAATTTTCACCTTCAGGCTCAATCAGGCAAGGAAAATTATGTTTAACAGGTTCGTGAAGGCCAAATGGAGCATTTGGTTTAGGGAAAAAGTCATGAATTTGATGCTAGGTCACAGGGAACTCAGTGAAGAAGCTTTCCTTGTTCATGTTCAGCATGAAAATCTTCTAAGGAGAGAGTCGCCAAGACCCCAGGAATGTCACGGCGAGTGGGATTCACCTATAGGTCCTTATCGGCAAGACATCGATCCTCGTCCCCACGACAAAAGGATATTCATTTGGGCAAAAGTTCTTTTCTTTGGAGAGAATTCTTGGCGAATGCATCAAGTCTCATCGACAAAGCAAAGTAGGATCCCTTCAGCGCATGTGTGCAGGTTTTGGTAGGAAGTCTTACCGATCGGAAGAGGTCTCGCTGAAGTCAGGTGGCGCCATCGGTGTAACACGCAAAGCAAGCAAGCTTCGTCAAAGGGTCTCGCCCAAGTCACAAGGTCTCCCCGACTCTAAAGGCTCTCAACATAAGGATTGAGTTCTACAAGATGTCTCAGCGACCCGGGATGTTTTGGTGACAAGAAGGATAGGCCATTCAATCATTGATCGTGGAGACTCATGGTGACCATGGGCTTCAGGATAACCTATAGTGCTTAGTGAGAATTCCCAGCGATGTGAGAAGGTCACGCCAACTACATTCGTTTGGGGTAACAAGGACTCTCGAAGAGAAGTCTTAGCGAGAATTCAATGTCTCATTGATAGTGTTGATGTCTTTGATATAACTCTTGGCGACAAATGGACACTTCGGGGTAAGTCTTTGAGTTTGCTAAAAGGTCTCAGTGACCTGAGAAAGTTTTGGCGACAACGAAATGAGCTCAGCAGATGTCTCCCCAAAAAAAAGGGTAGGAAAATGTCTCGCTGAAGAAATGAGGTCTCCCCGACATTTGGCTTCGGTGTAGTTTCCAACCGTCACCCTGAGGTCTTGCCGATATGGCCATTTCTCAGCGAACGAAGGTACTCTCGGCTAAGAAAAGCAGTTTCACCATGATTTCTTGGTGAAGGCATAGGGTCTCCCCAACTGAAGAGGAAGTAGCTCATCACTGAGAGTTAAGGAGCCCGGCGGGAGGTCTGGCTGACAGGCCAATGTCTCGCCAATAACGAAGGGTCTCACCAAGTGTCTTGCCGAATGAAGAGTTTGAAGGAAAAGGAATTTTATAAGACATCTCGGCGAATGAAGGCAGTCTCAGCGATGGAAGCAGGAATTGGTATGACTGTTGGACTTCACTAAGATGTCTTCTCAACTTGCCACGGTCTTCCCAAAGGAAGTAAAGAGCCCAGTGGAATGGAAACTTCGATGTGAGTCCCGGCAACAAATAGGTAGTCTAGCTGAAAGATGAGAGTTCGGCGAGACTAGTGTGCTCGGCAAAGGGTCTGGTCGATAGGCCAATGTTTTGGTGAAACAAAAAGGGGGCTTGTTGTAGTGTTTTCATTTTGCCATGATGTCTTCCCGACCGATGGGAGTCACAATGAAGAAGATCTGCAGCTCGACGGAATGAAAAGGACCTCGGTGTGAGGTTTGGGAAAAGTCAGGATGTTTCGCCAAAGGAAAGCAGCATCACTAGAGAAAAGAGAATTCAATGGGAGGTCTCTTCGACAATGATAGGTCACACCGACATGCCTGGTGCCTTCGGTGTAACACACGAAGCAAAAGGAAGTCTACAAGAGGTCTCGGCGAATGAAGGAGGTCTCAGCGACAGGATGGAATTGCCCAATAAGGCGGCATCGATATAACTCAGTGGTGCTCACTATGACTTCTCCCCAACGCCGTTTGACTTGCCGATGTTTTGGCGATATCAACATGACTCCTAAGTTCACCAAGACTCTCATCAACTGTCGCATATTGTGCCGATAGTTTCAAAGGACATAATCACATTAGTGAGACACTTTTAGTGTCTCGCCAAGATGCGATTCTTTTCAGAAGAGTTTTGACCGCATACAAAGTATGCGTGGCGTATACCCAACAAATAAGAGAAAGCCAAAAGTAAGTTGTGGCAGCTCAACCAGATGAAGAAGATCAACAGAATGATAGGTAGCGTGTATCTGTTTAGAGCTCAAGAGCATTCAAAGCAGCTCAACTGGGGGGGAATTCAATGATCAACATGAGGAGCAGAAGTGAATGTGGTGGTTGCAGAAAGATCAAGAAGGTTTCCCTTGAAGGCAGTCTTTCACACCGACATGGACACGGGGATGTAGCATTAATTTCAATCAGAGGATCTAAGGCAGATTTTTTCTGGGACAGATATTTTTGTAAGCCCTAAGGGGCCGACACACTCTTGTATATAAGGCATTTTTTTCCTCTTTGTAAAAGGTTCTGAAGTTCTGCAGATGCTTTTTCTGAAGTCTGTGACTTTTCTAGTCCTCTCTCAAATTAGCGAACTTTTGTAACTCAATTTTGGAGATGGAATTCAGTAAAGACCTTGATTGTTATTTACTTGAAGCTCTTGCCTACTTTCTCTTTGCATTTTTTTTTTGTCATTCAATTGATTGATCAAGTTTTTAGTGAGGTCACAAATTGTGTCAAAAGATGCAATGAATTCTAGATGTGAAATTAACTTTCCTTCTAGGAATCTTAGCAGCAAGACCTGTTTGTGAGACACTTTTGCAAAACATATGCGGAAGCAAGTTGTGCAAATTTATCTTGAGTCATCGCAAGTAAGTGTATGAAGTCTGGTTCCAAATCCATGTAACATTCGGTGTATCACCTTATTTTAGTTTCAATTTATGTACTCTTTCTCCCTTTCCCTTTATAGAATCATTAGTTTAGGTGACACCAAAGGAAGCCGGCCTTCTCTGGAGGTTGACCTCTGCTTACAAGAAATCCACATCTTTAGAGGTCTTCCAATGTTACACTGAGGTTTTGAACATTAGGTTCAACAGGGTGCAATTTCAGGGGATAACATTTCCATCAGAGATCAACTCCATACTTCCTTAGGAATAGGCAGGCAAGTGGACCCTTTATGACCTCTACTCCACCAAAAAATTTCACTACCCCACCCGAACCCAATGCCAGCAACAACCCTTGAATTCCCCATGTACCCGTCCAATATCTTAACAATAATGGGCCTCTAAATCAGGTGTAGAATTAGCCTTAAGGCCAATCCCAAAATCAGTCTAGTCAAACAAAATTCCAACCTCCTAGCTCCGCAATAGGTCAGGCCTTTAATCTGAAAATTGAGCAAATGGGTGAATATGTGGCAAAAGAGTTCAAGAAAGTAAAAATTAGTTTGTCTGCCTTTGAACTACTCAGAGTCCCTGCCGTAAGGCACACCTTCTTTAGGGTTCTTAATGGGACTCCATCCTCTAGTACAATGCAGGAAACATCAGCTAAGAGAGTTACCTTTGAAGAGCCTAGGCAAGAACCAGTGATACAGGATAATACCGGGAAAAGGAAGGATGTCCCCATAAATCAATCTACAGGTAGGCAAACAGAAAAGGAACTAGATCAGAACACTAGGTGGGGTTCTAAAGATTAGCCATCTAGGTAGACGAAGGATAAAATTGGTGATAAGAATGGGGGTCAGGTGGCTCACATGGACACGCCCACGGGTATTTTCCAAGGAAGGTTGGAAACCCTTCCTTTCCTTACCACCATTAGGATATTTGGGAAGAACTTACACAACTACCTGCTTGATTTAGGGGCATTTGCTAATGTAATTCCCTTGGCAGTATGTAAGGCTCTTGGCATCACTCTGACGCCTTCAAGAAGAAAAGTGACCCAGCTGGACAAAATAAAGATCAACATTGTGGGAGAAATAAATTAGATCCCGATGTAAATTGGTACATACCCAAGGATACAACAAGTCATTGATATTCAAGTGGCAGACATCCCTAATTCATATGGAATCATCTTGGGAAGAGAATTCACCAAGGCATTGAATGGATATACTGCCACAAACCTTTCTCACATGTGGTTGCCACGGAAGGGGCTCCCAAACCAAATCTGTATCGACCGCGAGCCCCGTATGAATTATATGATCATAGAATACAGTAATCTCAATGAAGTGATATTTGTTGAGACGAAACTGGGAAATTACTGCACTTTCGCCTACCAAAACAAATTTGAGCCTCGGGAGGAATGCACTGCTGAAGTACTCCTAGTGTTGTGCAGTCCTCTGACTGATTTTACTCAAGTACCTCTGAGTATAGAAATGCTGGTAGAAGCAAATGACAAACCCGATGAAGGCGACAACTAGGGATTACTCAGTGGTTTCTAGTTCATGGAAAAGTGTGCCAGGGACCAACTCAGCTTGGGCGCTCGAATGAATTTCCAGGATCTCTTGTTGCCAAATTGGTGTAGGATTCATAATGCTTCCCACTCTGAGTTTGACTATTGTTTATGTCAAAAGAAAATCGAACATGTTAAAAAATGAGTTGTTCCTCAGATGGAAATGTCAAAGGAGGCACCAACAGAAACTCCCACCAATCAGTACACCGAGCTAGAAAACTCCCCTAAGATCACAAAGGCAGTCACCCAGCTAAAAGGGATCAAGAACTTAGTCGGACCTGAAGTTAATGAACTTTCCACATGCTGGACGCTTCAATTTGATGGGTCCAATTCAAAACAAGGGGTTGTTTTTGGGTTCAAACTTATCAGCCTAATGGGTAAGACCTTTCTTACTGCCCATAGATTGCAGTTTTATTGCACTAATAATGTAGCGGAATATGAGGCTTTGGTCCATGGCCTTCTCATGGCCTTGAAGAAAAATGTCAAAATGCTGCAAGTTTTTGGGGATTCAGAACTCGTAGTTAAACAAGTTAGGAAATTGTATTCCTGCCATCATAGAAGGTTGGTAAACTATAGGCACAGGGTTTAGGATCTCTTAGAAGGTTTAGATGCATTCAATATACAATTAATTCCTCGTGCTCAGAATCGTATAGCTGATGCCTTAGCTCAAGTAGCCATTACTCAACAACGCCTCTCTTTGCCCGGGCTTAAGAAATTTACAGTTGAGTTGACATCCATGCCATCTATCCTGGATAATGTTACTCATTTTAAGGTCTTCAATGATGACAAGCATATTCTTGAATTCTTCACGAGTTTTATTGTCTTCGCAACCCAAATAATTGATGAAGCAGATCCGCAAGAGGCCGAATTGGATATAGGGGGGTTATTAACCTCAAAACCAACATGATTCCTATGGGCATGGTTAAGCTAGAACGTATATTTGATTTGGATCAGATCAAAGACCAGAACCAACAAACAAAGAAGGAGGTTATAAGCAACCAGTGCGATGATCAGAACCTCGGGACAACCGAGAAGATCAAGAATGTTATTATTGGCAAAGTATGCATGCCTGAGGAAAAGAAGGGAATTACTGATGCGTTACAGAAGTACCATGACGTGGTGGCATGGAGCTATGAGGATTTAAAAACATATGACACATCCATCATCATGCACACCATACCTCTCAAGACAGAAGTGAGGCCATTATGTCAGCGACAACGTCCTATCAATGCCTTGTTAGAACCCATTTACAAAGAAGTGCAGAAGTTGCTTTCGACAAGGATTATTTTCCCAGTTAGGCATTCCACATGGGTGGCCAACCTGGTTCCGGTTAGGAAAAAGAATGGGGAGATCATATTTTGTGTCGACTTCCACAATTTGAACCGAGCCTCGGAGAAAGACAACTATCAAGTGCCTTCATTGGATGAGGTGCTGTAGATCGTCAATGGGTCCCAAATGATGTCTTTCCTCGATGGGTACTTCGAGTACAACCAGGTAATGGTACAATATGAAGATTGCCATAAAATGACATTCACCACTAAGTGGGGGACGTTTGCTTATAGAAGAATTCCTTTTGGGCTCATCAACGTAGGTGCCACCTTCCAACGCACCATGGATATTGCCTTCAAAGATCTGATTGGTAAATGTATAATCATCTACATTAATGATTTAACCATGTTTTCTAAAAAGCGAGGTGATCACGTTTCTAACCTATGCAAGGTGTTTTAGAGGTGTAGGGAGTTTGGAGTTTCCCTTAACCCCAAGAAGTGCATCTTTGGAGTGACTGAGGGTGGATTTCTTGGGCACATTATTTTGGAACGGGGACTCTCTATAGATCCTGAACGTATCTAGTCCTTGCTGAAAATCCCACCACCAGGCAGCAAGAAGGAATTAAAATCCTTCTTTGGGAAGATCAACTTTGTCAGGAAATTCATCATAGGTTTTACAGAGATTGTTATGCCCCTCAATGCTATGCTGAAATAGGATGCCAAAGTGGAATGGACTCTCGAAGCCAAACAAGCCTTTGAAGAAATCAAATGGGCCATTGCTGAGGCACTTGTGCTAGTTAGCCTAGATTATATGAAACCTTTCTACACCAACTCGTTCACTTCAGAACATTCTTGTGCTAACATCTTGAATCAGAAAGATGATGAAGGAAATGAACACCCGATCACCTTCATGAATGCTCCCCTTAAGGAAGCTGAACTGCGATACCACAACGTCGAAAAGTAGGCATATGCCCTCGTCAGAGGGGTGAAGAAATTTCAGCACTATATCCTGCACAATAAGGTGTTTTCCACTGTCCCCAACCCAGTAGTAAAAACGTAGCTCATGCAAAGTGAATTGGGAAAACAGAGAGAAAAGTGGGTCACCTGCTCTAGGAATATGACATGGAGATCCAACTAATGAAGCTAGTGAGAGGACAAGCACTTACTTGCATAATTGCTGAAGCAGCAGCAGAGGCTAGACCCGAACTCACTGTGCAGCAGTACCAGCTCAAGGATGTTTCCGTGGGAGAATGCTATGAGAATGTTGTTTATTATTTGCTGAACCACAAGTGTCCGCTGCTTGTAGGGAGTCCAAAAGAATGCCCTTAGATTGAAAAGAAATGACTACATGCTACAAGGGTCCATTCTCTACAAGAAAAATCATGAAGGCATTTACTTAAGATGCCTTGGTAAGGAGGAAGCAGACAGAGTCTTAAAAGAGTTTCATGACAAATTTGGCACTGGCCATGGATCTAGTTCTTCCACGACGCATCAGATATTGAGAGCGAGATATTATTGGCCAACTATCTTCAAAGATGCTCATTGTCATGTTCGCTCATGTCACACATGTCAGACGACTGCCACCAAGGAAAAGAATGCTGCTGTCCCACTGCAACCTATGCTAGAGGTAAGGCCGTTTGTGCAATGGGGCCTCGATTTCATCAGTCTGGTAAGGCCTCCCTCATCTGTGGGACACATGTACATTCTTACCACAACTGATTACTGCACTAGGTGGACAGAAGCAGTCGTATATAAGCAATGCACAACTGAAGTAGTTACTACTTTTTTGGAAAGTTTCATTTTAAATCACCTTCATTGTCCTTATGCTTTGGTGTGTGACAATGGACCTACTTTTGCTTCATTGAAATTTGTGAGTTGGGCATTTGACTACGAGATCGCTCTTAAGTTTTCATCTAATTACTACCCCCAAGGCAATGGCCTTGCTGAGTCCACCAATAAGAACCTGATTACCATGATCAAGAAATTACTAGATAGGAATCCCAAGGATTGGCATACCTAGCTCCGTTTTTCTCTTTGGGCAGACTGCACTCGCCATAAGGCTGCCCTTGGTGATTCCCCATTCCACCTTGTTTATGGCCTAGAGCCCATGTTTCCTATCCATCTGAAGATTCCCACTTTGCAATTTATCAACGACTTTAATGAAGGGGGAGATCGTAGGGAATATCGGTTAGCTGAGCTCTTGCATTTAG
>VDFB02348427.1:0-11527 GCA_007258455.2 Sequoia sempervirens
GACAAAATTAAGTACTGGGTCAAAAATAAACACGTTACCAATGATTGTGTTGTCGATGCCAAGGTTGTCAACACTATGGGTCTTGTACTGGCTCTGAAAGGGGTTCAACTACAAAACAAACCAACAACGATACTGACACCCCCTACCAATGTCACTCCAAACAACCAAAATGGTCAAAACAGTCAAAATCAAGGACAATACCGTCAGACAAGACAATTCCCAAAAAGACGAACATACTCTACGTTGGGAGAACCAATTGAGGATGTCCTTAAGAAGCTCCTCCAAAACGGTCTCATTACACTTGAAGAACCAAAGCCTTATGACCCAGGGCAATTTAAACCGTCATGGTGGGATGATAATGTTTTCTGTGATTACCACCGAGCTAAAGGACATAAGACGTCCTCTTGTTGACAACTCAAAAATATTGTGCAAGACCTCATCGAAATTTGAATAATTGAATTGGGTGGGCCACAATTTACATCAAATGTTGACCATACCATCCATAAGAACCCACTGAAAGACCATGGTTCTAATAACACTTCCACGTAAGGTCCTAAGACAAACAATAATCAAGCCAATTACGCCCGTGCCAAGTATGACTATTCCAGTGGACCTACTATAAACAATGCACGAACTAATAATGAATGTGTCAATACCATCATAGTCAAAAGAGCACCTCAATGCAATGCTACTACCCGAAGTGGCAAGATCACCATAGTTGGTCCACCTCCTAATAGGAAACCTAAGATCACCATACCTGGTCCATCTCCTAAGCAACCACAACCGGGCTCATCCACAAAGTAGTGGAAACCTAAAAGTCAGTTTAACCTTATTGATCAATTAGGAAAAACCCCTGTGTAGATTTCCATACTTGAGTTGCTTCGCATTTGTCCCACGCATAAGGCTATATTGGATAAAACCCTGCAAGAGTCATCTGTCCCTAAGGATATTGATGTCAACCAATTTGAGACCATGGTGGGATACCTCACCACACCTCATCACGTCACCTTTTCTGATCAAGATTATTCATCACCCAAGACCAACCATAATGATGCATTACATATCAAAACTTTCATCCATAAGCACAAGGTTAGAAGAGTTTTAGTAGATGGCAGAGCATGATTGAACATATGCTCCTTTAAACTAGTTAAGGCTCTAGGATTTTTTGATGCATGCGTAGACCCTACAAAGAGCATAGTTATAAAACCATATGATGATGAAGAACATTCTTCTCAAGGCATTATTTCGCTTCCTATCAGAGTAGGCCCAATCATTGTGGACGCAACTTGCTAGGTCCTGGATCTAGAATTACCTTACAACATCTTGCTCAGCCGCCCATGGATTCATGCCTTAAAAGTCATTCCCTCTACATATCACCAATGCTTGAAATTCCCATTTGATGGCACAAAAATCACCATATATGGAGACCCCGACCCTTTTCAATATTGTACCAACCTAAGGGGTATTTCTGAAAACTGAGTGCCCATCAACTGAGAAGCTCCTAACTCTTCTTCTTCTAAATACATTGAACCATCCACACTTGTATCATCTTCCACGTCCACTCCGTCCATGACTTCCGTCACGCCACCATCTTCCTCACTTCCTAGGGATGAGTCCAATGTCAAGATCCAGGACCTCGGCTATGGAGAATTCAAACTACATACGACATATAGCATCACAACAATACCCAAGTCTCTGAAGGTCTATGGTAAGCCATGTTTTAGAATGGAACCCAAACAAATTTTCAAAGTTCCACCAAAAACGGTTTTCATCATATGAGGAGACATGAGTAATGAGGACATTGCCAAATTATAGGATGGCTCTATAAAGAAATGGAAGACCTACCCCTGTTACTAGTTAAGATATATGGCAAGGGATATGACATGATGAAGGCTAAGGGCTACAATGGAACTAGTGGCCTAGGAAGAAATAAAATTGGATGAAGAGAGCCCATAGAACCTTTCAAAATACCAAAGTATCTTGGGTTAGGGTATGGATTTCCTGACAATGACGATCGACATACCAATGGACTTTTGAGTGAGAGCGTGCATGCTTCGGAAAGTGTTGAGACTGTTAAGGAAACCTTACCGAAACTGACTCCCATGAGTGGGAATTTGGTTCTCAACAATCCTTAAGTGACTGTTGCCTTGATGATTTGTTCCTTGAAATTGGGGAACTTACCTCTAAAAAAATATTTTGGCAAACATTTAAAATTGATCAAGCATCAAATAGTCACAATCCCATTTACCTTCCCTATGACATACCAGCCCCACCATCTGAATCTAATAACCATCAGTAAGATCCATCTGACTTGCTAGAGGACATAGACAATTGCGAATCTGAGTCATTCGTCCCCTACTTTGACAACGAATATGAAACAAGTGAAGGGGAATATTGGATAGAGTCCGATGTGGAATTGGATGATGACAACTTCATATTCAATGTCTCTGAAACCGTCTGCATGCTTTCTACATCCTCCCCGCAATTCACCAACACTGACGATGGCATTTTTTTAGTCTACCCACAACTAATCGATTGGGACCAACAAGGCCCGCCAGTCCTGGACACCTTTCAGAATGATGAGGTCATCATAGAATTTATGGGATTACGAGAGGGCATACCCAATGGTGATCATAAGGTAGGATTCACCATTGACCTAGATTGTGTAGCTTACTTCAGCGAGACTGCTCCGTCCTCCAATCGCAAAATTAAAAATACAAATAAGAGTAAAGCAAAAAATGAAACGTCTTTAGGTGAAAACTGAAAGGCACCTTTTGATGACAAAAAATTAAAAATAAAGGATGTATCTGTGGGTGAAAACCTCTCAGAGGCACCCAAAGATGGGGGACTAGAATTTCTTCCCATAACTTAAGAGAAATCAGCTATGCTCATAGAGGACACCATAGAGGCCAACATATCAATAGCAAAAGATCCCAAAATGGTCCTCTTTGTTGCATCCTTGACTGAAGAAGAGAAACGAGAATTTCACAAATTCTTTACAGACCGTAAAATCAACTTCACATGGTCCTATGCCGACATGCCAGGACTAGACCTAGAATTGGTTCTGCACCATCTACCATTATTGCCAAATGCCAAACCAATTAAACAGAAGCTACGCAAAATGCATCCTCAGGTCGCTCTATTAGTCAAGGCTGAGTTGAAGAAACTTCTAGATGTTGGGTTCATACGGTCTATTGATTATGCTGAATGGATATCTAACCTTGTGCCAATAGCAAAGCCAAATGGAAAGATCCAGGTTTGCATAGATTTCAGAGACTTAAACAAAACATGCCCAAAATATGGCTTTCCATTGCCAAATATAGATATCATAGTCAACCTCATGACATGATACGAGATGCTATCCCTCATGGATGGTTTCTCAGGCTATAATAAAATTCATATTGCCACCGAAGATCAACATGTAACAACATTCACTTGCTCTTGGGGTACGTACTGCTAGAATGTCATGCCTTTTGAGCTCAAGAATGCAGGTGCCATGTATCAGAGAGCTATGACCACCATATTCCATGATATGATGCATAAGATAATGGAAGATTACGTGGATGACCTTTTGGCTAAATCAGTAACAAGAAAATATCATCTGAAAGTGTTACACACAAATTTTAAGAGACTAGAAGAATATAAGGTCAAACTGAATCCTAAGAAATGTGTCTTTGGCGTAACATCTAGAAAACTATTGGGATACATAGTTTCTCGAAGAGGCATTGAGGTCAATCCAACCAAAGTCAAAGCCATCATGGACATGCCTCCTCCCAGAGGAATCAATGAAATTAGAACCTTACAAGGAAGGGTGCAATCTATCCGGTGCTTTATAGCACAATTGGCCGACAAGTGTCAACCATTCCAATATCTTCTGCGTAAAGGCATCCCCTTTGTGTGGATAGATAAATGCCAAGAAGGCTTTCAGCAAATAAAAGACTACCTACTGTCACCACCAATCCTTATTCCTCCCATTCACATAAAAACTTTGATCTTATACATCTCAGAAACAACTTCAGCACTGGGGGCATTACTGGCACAAAATGACCACGATGAGAAAGAAAGGGCCATATATTATATCAGTCGGACACTAGTCGGGTATGAGTTGAATTACACTTCAATTGAATGTGCTTGTCTAGCAGTGGTCTTTGCGGCTCAGAAGCTAAGACATTATATGTTGAGACATCAGACACAATTGGTAGGAAAGATTGACCCTCTCAAATATCTATTAAGTCACGCGACATTGACAGGACGTCTGGAAAAATGGGTCATGATTCTGAGCGAATACGATATCTAGTATGTAGAAAGAAAATCAATCAAAGGACAAGTGATTGTAGACCAACTGGAAGATGCGTCTATGCAAAGTGATCATGCCTTAGTGGCCGATTTCCCAGATGAGTCAATATTCCATACAGAACCTAAGGCACCTTGGAGGTTATACTTTTATGGATCTCATACCAATCATGGCTCGGGGGCAGGAATACTATTTATCACCCCTCGAGGAGATTCCATTCCCAAGTCTTTCCACATAGCTTTTCCATACATAAACAATGTGGCGGAATATGAGGCACTTGTTACCGGACTTAGAATGGCAATAAAATGGAAAGTTTGAGCACTACATGTCTATGGGGATTCTCAGTTAGTCATCAACCAAGTTAACGATGAATATGACACTAAGGATGAAAAACTAATGCCCTACAAATGAATGGTTGACAAATTTTAAACATATTTTCACACGGTGACTTTTGAGCAAGTTTCGAGAGCACAAAACAAGGTAGCAGATGCAATGGCTACGATTGGCTCTCTTCTAGACATTCCAAGCAATATGCCTCAGCTGGAGTTCTTGGTAGAACAATTGTTGGTCCCCGCCTATGATATTCCCAAATTGGAGATGGTCTGAGAGCTTGTTAGTCCCGATTCTCCCTGGTACCAAGACATTCATGACTACCTTAAGTCCCAAATCCTTCCCCCTAATCTGTCCAATAACTAGAGGAATTCCTTTATCCGAAAGGCCACAAGCTATGCCATCATCAACAACACCCTTTATTGCCATAGCTTTGATGACACCCTCCTTAGATGTCTTGACACCAAAGAAGCACACACAACCTTACGTGAAAATTACATGAAGGGGTATGCGGGTCTCATTAGTGGTCCCTACTTTGACCAGAAGATAGCAAGACTTGTTACTATTGGTCAGCCATTGAAAGATGCACTAGAATATGTCGGGGACTTATGCGCCAATCTTCGGATTCACAATGATTTGATTTATGCTCCTAGCGAGACTTCGGATGATCACTTCTCCTTGGCCCTTCACATAATGGGGACGACCTTGTAGGAAAGATCCATCTACCTCGTTAAATGGCTGATTAAAATCATTACCTTGCCCCAGGTACTACGAGAATTGGATCGAAACCATTCACGACATACATAACCAACAAACAAATCTCCAAATTCATTCTTAACTACATCATTTGCTGGTATGGTCTTCCACAATCCATCATCACTGACAATGGATGTCCGTTTAAAAACCAAGATGTTCATGAGTTATGTGAGCAATTCCATATCCAACATCATTTCTCCACTCCGTATTATCCGCAAGGAAATAGTTGAGTCGATGCATCAAATAAAACCATCGTAAAGATCCTAAAAAAGACCATCAATGACGCTAGTTGTGACTGGCATATCCAATTTAACCTAACTCTGTGGGCTTACTGCACCAACATTCTTACACCTACAGGAGCCACTCCATTCACCCTGGTCTTTGGAGCTGAGGGCATCTTTCCCATTGAGGTTGAAATTACTTCTTTACGAGTCTCCCTGAAGGGTCTGACCAACGATGAAGAATATAGACAATCGTGCCTACACGAGCTAGAAATGTTAGAGGAAAGAAGGAAAAATTCCCTGAACCATCTGTAGGCATATCAGAACCGTCTTTGTCACAGTTACAACAAGATAGTCATGGTCAGGAAGTTTGACATTGGTGACCTAGTCCTCATGCAGAATCCTAAGAATCAGACTGACAGAGAAAAGCCGGGCAAGTTTGAACCAAACTGGTTGGGCCCATACGTCATTATATCCTCTTTTGGTTATGGAGCATATCAGCTGGCTACTCTAGATGGTGAACAACTGATAAAGCCTATCAATAGCCTACATCTCTGCAAGTTCTATGCATAGCACCAAAAATTCGAGTTGAAAACCTTAAAAATACAAAAAAAATGAAAAATGATAAAAAATGGTTGCCGGTGGCTTCATAGCAATCTTGGCTGACGCAAAAATGAAAATGATAAAACCGGAAGTAAAGAGAAGTAATTCATCCAGCAGGGCAAAACCTAAATAGAGGCACACTTTGGATACGTTACCATAATTTGAAAGCTTACGGCAAATGGTGACTAATGAAGTGAGTAGAGTAATTGTTACGCCATCTCGTTACTTTATCGTCTTGGCCTCTCGATGAAATACATTTTTTCATCACCATCCGCGACTTGTTGCCATGACATAACACCCCCTTCCTCTCATGGTTGACAAACGGTTGATATCAAGACTTGCATACTATCCATTTGTCACCCCATGCATATCCTTTTCACATCCTTCAAAATTGGCTAAGTTTGGGACTTGACTAGGGGAAAATTTTTATTATGTGACCGCAGTAGGTATCGTACATGGTCTTGACAATTGCAAAATGTCCTGAAAAAAGAAAAAAACATCATAAAAAGTCCTGAAAAAAGACAAACATCATAAAATGTCCTGAAATAAGACAAAAACATCATAAAATATCCTTAAGAAAGACAAAAACATCATAAAATGTCACGAAGAAAAATTTCAAAATTTAAAAGAAGGTATTATTGAAAAAAGAAAAACTTATCGAAAAAATGTCTTGAGAAAGAAGACTTAAAAATTAGAAAAATATTTTGAAGAAACCCCAACAAATTAAATCTAGAAAACACAAAAATAGAGTCATTTCCCATCAAAAGTCCATGACAATCAGTCAGTCTTTTGTCATTTGTCAAACTACATTGTCTCTATGCATTTGCTATGTAGGCAAGACTCATATGTGAGTCCCCGAGACATTAGGTAAGTCCTTTTAGGTTTGTCAAAATCAAAATCATGATGCAATCTTTGGTCATCAAGACAAAGTCATTGGTCGTGTTGAACTACGAGGTCTCTGAGTGCATGACGTAGGCAAGGCCATCTGTCGATGAGTCCCCGAGGCCACACTAGGTCAGCCCATTAGGGTTCATGGCACTACACTGGCGCAGACGTCAAATGTCTTCAAGTCAAATAAGTCATCTCAAAACAAGCAAACCATTGCAACCAAACTCTGGAAATCCTTTGATAAACACGTCAATCAAATCAGCATGTCAGCATCGACATGTCAAAACAAGTCAATTTAGTCAACCTCAGTCAAACTTAGTCAAAACAAGTCAAATTGTCACAACCGGTAAAATGGTCAACTCTAGGTTATTCTTCAAGATGTGTCCTTATGAAGAACAACCTCTGTCCTTTATGCCTTAGGATGTGTCCTTCCTAGGCATTGTCACAGTCATCTGGCATTTTTAGGGATCCTCTTGACATTCGAGGATCGATCCTCTTGACATCAACACTATTCAGGATGTGTCCTTCCTGAATTTGGCAATATTTGGCATTTGTCATCTCAACATCGTCACCGTCATCTGCCATTTTGAGGGATCCTCTTGACATTTACATTATTCAGGATGCGTCATTCCTGAATTTGGCAATCTTTGGCATTTGTCATCTTGGCATCGTCAAAACCTTGACACCCTGGCATCTCGACATCATCAAACCTGACATCTTGACATTAAAAAACTTGGCATTCGGACACACTTGGAAACAACTGTGAACTTTTTCTTTTGATTTTCACATCCCATGTTACTAGTTTTTAGCGAGATGGAGTGTAGGCATAAAATGAGAAAATGCACCATTTTTGCATCAAGTGCGTAGATTCTATCAAATGCAACTGATTTTCATCAATGAAATTTGTAGGGCAGAGAGCAAAAGTTAACTTTCTCTAGAAAGTGCAAGTAGTTTTGGATCAAGTGTGCTAGAAACAGTAGTAGAAGTGGCCTCTGTGTAAATTGGTTTTCCAATTTCAATATTTTGGTAGGAATGTTGATGTTTTTCTTGCATTTTTTGGACGTTTTGATCTGTTTCCAGATGTGGCAAGTGATACAACAACTTTAACTAACTCAAAAAGCATGTACTTTTGTGACATGTATGTCTATGGCTTTAAGTTGTGAAATCACGATGCCCAAGCCAAATTTTCCAACGTTTGCTTTGAGTCAATGTAGCTTACAATTAAAGCCTGAATATTCTGAAACCTTTAAGTATATCCTTCAAGAAGTGCAAATATAGGGCTTTTCTCAAAAGTATACACTAAGTCAAAGGGTTTGTGATTCAACCATCATGTTTAGTGTTTATTTCAATATGTTCTTTTTAGCTCAAGCACAATGCTTGATGTCAAAATTTATTTTGAATGTTTTTGGCAAGTTTTACATAAACAAACATTACAACCATAGAGATAGAAACCATCCTTTTTGGTAGGCTTGCCTCATGCACTGAAGGGATGATTTTATATGCAACTTATGGCATGGGCCTGAAGTCAGACATGGCAAGTAACTTCTCATAAGTAAATTTTGATGCACCACTTTCAAAGAATTTTTTTGGATAAAAGGGTAGCTTCTACAAACATTTGGCTCTTAGTAACGTTTTGGGGTTATTAGTTTTAGATGTCTATACATGTAGCGTTTTGCTCAATTAAGAGGCCTCCCAACCCTTTCAGGTTTTAACGTATCACAACAAATACTGGGGGAGACATACGTCGGTATAAACAACATCACCCGGCGAGTGAGAACTTTCCTCACACCCACAATAATTCATATAGTGGTCCAAAACGAGAGTACTACTCTGGTCGCCTATGAGTTCTTCAGCGTGGGATGTGTCTCAATAGGGAGGCCCTCTAAAAGGTATACTTTGAAAAGAAAGTGCAAAGCTCAAGAATGTTTTTGCTCACCCAAGATCACCAAAAGGTGCAAGGGGAGAAGAAAAACACCTATCTTTCCAAACACTGAATGCATGAACTACAGTTCATCACAATTTAATTCTTTTTAAGCACCTCGTGTGGTGATATCCCCAAAATATGTGTGAAAATTGTCTATCAACCTCATCAATGGCCTCATCCTCATCCTCCTCCCCTGTATCATTCTCTCCTCCGACCCCCACCTCCTGTGGCATATCAACCTCCATCTTGGCCTCGTGTCGAACCTCCTGATCTTGTCTGGCCTCCTCCTCGGCCACATGCTCCTCCTCGGCCATGTGCTCATGACCTACACCCTCCTGCTCCCGTCTAGGCTCCTCCTCCTCTCTCTCCTCCTCGCCTGCCTCTGGGATAGCATCCAATGGCCCTCTCACCGCATGTTGTCTCACCCTCTTAGCCTACCTCTTTCCATCTCTCCTCCGTCTCTAGCTGTCCCCTCTGTCATCCCCATCATCTCCATCATCTCCATCTCTCCCTCCACCTCTGCGTCCATCCCTATCTCCATCTCTCCCTCTGCCTTTGTCTCCACCTCTACCCCCTCACCTACCTCATGGCACATGTGGTATAACCGATCTCCTATCAATTGGTGCTAGTCCATCTGTATCTGTTAGTGGCACCGGTCGATGCACCTACCACCACAAATCATAGTCTACTATCATCTAGGGATCTGCAATCCCACCCGTCCATCCCCACTGCTGCGCCACTAGCCCATCAATCTGCTGCATGGAAAAAGGTATAGGAATAGGTGGACCCCAGGCTCCCTCCCTCAAAGATCTGGCATACTCGGCAGTGCCTACTAGTACACCCTGCTGCTCTCCAAACTATCACGTTACACATTGTGGTAGATACATCTCTATAATGAGTTGAATCTGCACTATCCTACCAATCAAATATCAGTACTGTCTGCAGAATCTAAGATGGTCATCCTCATCATCACACTGCTCGTAGTCTCTATAAGGCCTAAATGAATGAAATCATTGTGTCGATTTGATGACGCTGACGCCACCAACCTGTCTCTCCCACCCTCGTCTGCTGTAGAGCACCAACATAATAATAAGCATATGGCATCCCGTATGCTAGTTGTGGTCTCTGGATAGGAGGTTGGAATATAGCCACATGCTTTTGGAATATAGCCACATGCTTCCAGGCCCATATCATCAGAAGTGTCGCACCGCATCCAATGCTCTATGCCCTCCTATAGGCCACCTCATGGAGCTGATGGTAAACATGCCTAACAAATAGGGCCCTAGGCATAAACAGTCCTGTCTCGCCTCATGCCCACTAGAACACACCAATGGGAAACCCGTGACCATGACGGTCAGGAATCAGTACTCCGCCGATCAATGTTGCCAACAGTGCATCAAACTGGCCGTAGTGCTCTGCCATAAACACCCAATGGATCTCATATCCCTTAATGACAAGTCTTGCACCATGGTCATGATAATAGGTTGTAAAAGTATGATAGCCATGCTAAGGGTCGTAAACAATCCGCTCTCCTCGGATCAATAGACGCAGAATACGGTATACATCCTCAAGCGTAACGGTAGCCTCTCTTGTCAGCAAATGGAAAGAGCATGTCTCTGAGTGCCATCTCTCACACAATGCAATCAACAGTCCCCTATTCGTCTGGATAACGGGCATATAGGAAACATAATACAAACCCAGTTGCATCAATCGTCATCGCTCCCACAGACTTAGCTGATCTCGGAACCTGAAGGTCGATGGTTTGCTCTCCCATGTATCGATGGGTGCTAGTTGTCTCTGCACATGGTCAAACAACGCGTCAACACCTTATAGACAATCATCATTACAATTTGTGTCACTCAAAAACATTCAAAATTTGAAACCTATCAAAGTTAGCCTTATTCAAAGTCAAAGTCAAATGCGTCGCGTTGACTTCAAATGCATCACGAAAAAACGTTTGTGTTGCTTTGTACCTCAATTGCATCTCGAATCATCGATTGCGTCATTTTGTCCCGCATTTGCGTCACAATAGAGTGTTTGCGTCGCGACTCTCGGCATATGCGTCATTTAAATCATATGCATCATTTTAAACCTCAAATGCGTCACAATGTTACAAATGAGACATTCCACCTATCAATTGCGGCTCACTTTGGTGAATGCGACACAATTAGTGGCCCTATCCTAAAATCTGTTTGCGGTTGTGTCGCGACACATCAAATGCATCGAATGCGACTACAAATGTGGCTTACGCGCACGCACATGCATCGTAGCACATTTGTTGTTAACCCTAAAAACCTAAATTTTGCACGCAAAACGATAAAATGACAAAGTGGGTTAGGGGTACATACCGTTGGCTCTGAGCCCTTGGGTCACCTGTGGGTCCGCACGATCTCTCCGCAATGCTCGGTCACTGGAATCACCATGTATGCTACAGTCTCTTCGCTTGGCGCTCTCGAAATTGCTAAGGTGAATAGTGAAAATGAATTGACTTTTACCCCTTTGTCAACCTAT
>VDFB02348428.1:0-21016 GCA_007258455.2 Sequoia sempervirens
AAGTTAGTAATGAAGAAAGACGAATTTAATATTAAGATTTGGAGAAGCTATGTCATTTTGGTATATTCAAGAGGCATACAATAAAGCTAATGCAAATATATGCTATTCTATTTCTATTAATTAGTGACCCATGGCATGCCAGTTAACAAACGTTCAATGGAGGACTATGTTGATTTGCATGGAACTATTAGGATTGTACAGCCTAAATGAGAGAATAAATAGCTATTTTTCTCCAAGTGTGGATAGGGTTCAAACTTCACTGTAACTTTTAAAATGAATTGTCTATATACTATATGTGATATGGGAAGCCAGGGTCTGTTTAGATGCTAATAGTGACAGAAGAATAAATGACCAGTTTTTCTCAAGAGTGAATAGGGTGCACTATACCCTTTGAAATGAATGGCCATGAGTCATTAGTACATGCAAGATGAGAAAACAGGATAATTTTTAGATTGGACAGATGGAGCTTGTCCTGCCAACAAAATAATAATGTCATAGATATGGACTTTGTTTGGTAGGGAAGCTACTCAACAACCAGGAAAACTCAACATACAAGCCATGGTGATAAATATTTTATATTATTGGTAGAAGAGCAAAAAAATCATGTAATCTAAAATTTTGGAAAAATAAATGATCTACACATCATTTAGAAACGAATCCTACCTTCAATTCATCTCTGCGTACAAAGTGTTGTTGATCACCACGGATCCTGTCCAAAATATAAACTAATTCAGTATTTGTAAGCTATCAATGAAGACTTCAAACATATGAGTAATATCTTAGATTAAAAGGATTGGGCTTGCCACAGTTTTTGACATTCTTGATCACTTCAAATGGAAGAATTTTTTTTCATCTTGATTTGGCCTCCAAAGGAACTCTTAAATAAGAAGTAAAATTAAAATTTTAAAACAATCCTTACGTTACAAGAATTCTTATCCAGTCCATTAAAAATGAGAAGAGAAACCAAAGGGTTAAATAATGTGCTCTTAAATAATTACACTATAAAGTTTAGACAGCTCATATTCAAACTAACAAGCCTTGCTTTTAAGGAATAACATATAATTCATGTCAAATAATAACTACAATTAAAAAGGATAAGCAAACAAAATTCATAATTAGTGAGTGTAAATAGTAGAAATGCATCCTTTAAATTTGAATGGCATTACTTGAGACCATATTGAGGCACACACAACCACCTTATAAGACACCTTGTATGGTAAGTGATCCCATGGAGAAGCACATTGTATTAACTCACCTTCCTCACAAGACACATAGTGTTGATTTTATGAATAATTCTCCCTAGGCATGAAAAAAATGCCAAAAAAATTAAATATCGACTTCTCTCCCATGTTATGTTCATATTGTCTACAAAACTCTTATGGCTTTAAACATGACATTAGATTACCAAGTTCAAACTTGAAGCTTCCTTACAATCTACTTTGAACTAAGTTGGCCTCCAAAGAAGCCTCCCACCAATTCTAAGAATAAATCATCTCAAGCCTAGCATGAGAACACCTTGACTTGCTATTACCTTCCTCTCACAAAAACATAGGCTATTTATTTTAATGAAGCTTCCATCCCTAGGCATATAATTGACCCCAAATAAAGGGAGAAGTATAAAAAAAATGAACAAATTCCATTCACCAATGTTCTTAATTCTTTTTTTTTATGTTTTACATAAATATTATAGCTCCAAAAACAAAAATTTAAGACAATTTGCACCCTTGGTTCGATTTTTTCAAAATGGAAAATGATGTTACAAATTGCCAAAAAAACACCATCTTGTAGTGATAAATATTTGTGGAAAGGTCATGTATAATATATAAGGGCTTTGGGACATGGAAAAGATGCTGACACTTACGGTTCAAGAATTCAATAGCAGTTTTAAAAATAAAAATTGAAAAAGAGCCCTTGTGCAATTTGTTGAAGGTTTAGTGAAGATGAGAATGTCATTGACTACATCTGCTTTATACTTAATCCATAGAGGAAAAATAAAAAATGTTTTTCGACACTCCTTGAAGATAAGAGCACCAAATAGACATGTTTCCTTCTAGATTGTCCACCGTAGCCCCTTAGTTCTAGAAACTTCATGGACATTATCAAATGTTGCACTAGCGTAGATGTGAAACAACATTTGTTTCTCCTCTTGGTCTCCTATTTTGATTTTTATTTGTGTTATGTTTCACTAGGAGTCCTTCCCTCAAATGGCTATTTTTATTGCTCCAAATGGTTGACCTTGGAAGAAAGAAGAAACATTTACATGTTACTGTTGTGACCTTTTCACACATCGCCCCATTCAAGATGGGGGCCCCCTAATTTTTGCTCCGTTCCGGTCTTTTGGCTTGGGTTTTCTTGCTCTCTCTTGCTCTGTCTCTTTTCTGGTGTCCGTCTTTCGGGGTGTTGTGTCCGTCATTGAGCTTAAACGCGAAATATTGGCCAAGTCTAAAATTAGGGTTTCGTCGTTCCTGGTCAATTCGGGGTCAAGTAAAGTCAGTAAATTGAAAATTGAACTTAATGTTGTTGCAGCAGACATCCAGCAGGCTTCCAGCCAGTTTTCATCAAATTCCAGGTACTTACTATTTTTAGTAAGTCTGCTATTCAGAGCAATCTATCAGCTATTTTGAGATTCCGACAGTCACATGGCATTCAGAGCACATCGGACTGCTTGCATGCCAAATTTGAGAGAAAACGGATAACTTACTATTTTTAGCAGTCCGGCTTCCGGCACGAATTTCAGGGTCCAGATGCGGAGATTTTCTTTGCATGTCTGGATATTCCTTCTGGGTTTTTCGAGACCTTCACGATGATATAACATGCAAGCCGAGACGATCACTTTCAGGATTCAGCCTTCCGAGGCTATTTTTAGGGTTTGCATGTCGAGGTTTCTTTTGCATGTCGGGTGATTCCTGATGGGTTTTCCGAGAGCTTCGCGATGGTGTGACATGCAAATGAGGATTCTCACTCAGTAAGGAACTTGCTATTTTTAGCAGGTGTGTCCCGACAGCCGCCTCCCAGCAGCTCAGGATCACGAGCTGATCGCAGTGTCGCAGAAACGAAGACAAACGAAGATCTTTTGATACGCATGCAATGCAAATTAGGGTTTCCAGCTTCGGAGCCTAAAAATAGGCATCAAAAGTCAAAATCTTCGAAATCCGGTGTAAACCACCGCAATCAGCGTTCTTCAGGCTATCTGCTGGTAAAATTTCAGGTCAAACGGAGCACTTACTATTTATAGTAAGTCAGATTGGAAACGTGCTAAAAATAGTAAATCAGTTGCATGCATCAGTGTTAGAGTTTCAGTTGGATTATGTTCCACCTATTTCAGTTCATGAGGTTGAGGCCGTACTTAGCAGATTTGTTGAGTTGGCAGTCAGAGAGAAGGCAAGTGGGAACACACTACTGGACGAGGATCTTCTAGAGGATTGAATGTGGAGCATTTATTGCCTTTTTCTATTTTTGGGAGTGAGTGGGAATCTTTGATTCATTTAATGTACCACTCCCTATTCTGGCAGTTTTTAGGGTTAGGGCTGAGGTGGCACGATTCTGGCCACTCTATTGATTGTAACCCTAGCCGTCTTCTGGGACTTGGCTAGCTATAAAAGGGGGAGTCCCCCCTCATTTGTAAGATATTAGATTAGACATTGGAATAGTGACAGTAGACGTTGAGAGAGCATTAGCATTAGAGCTAGATAGTGTAGCATTGTAGAGCATTTTTGCATAATTTGGAGAGAAAGAAAGTTTTCCTTTGAAACTTTTGAGGATTGTTAGCGCAAATACATTTTATGATAATAGATCTTTTCATCGATGATGGAATTCAATCTCTTGTCAGCGAAATGCTAGCAAGGTTTCTTCTTCCTTCGTGATCCGCAGCCATAACTACGCAAGTATTTACTTCGTGTAAAGCGGTGTTTTATCTGGTGACAGCTTTATTCCATACCACTAGCCGCTTCATTGATGATAAGTCCCGCCTTGCGCGGGTCAACCGACATTACATTGAGTTTAACTTCGCTAGATTTATATGCTTATATGCCGCCGTGATGGTATGCATGTTGTTTAATTTGAACATCTTTTGCTATTTCCCTTGGTAAGATTGTAATCGTACCGAGGGTCAGTCCGAATGGAGGCCAGTGAACTGGGTTAAAGTCTATTGAAACAAAAGCCCCATACAGACCTGCATTTAATAGAATATAAATTTTGTATTTGCCCCCTTTTACTTCTCAAGATATTTCTCACATTAGTTTTATAAAAGTTAACTACATTGCCAAATCATACATCGCGGAGAATCCCCTTCAAATCATACATTAGCTGCTGACTGCAAGAAATCTGAACAATTGCGTAAGTCCCCTCATACGAACACAGCAATACACATCAACCAAACTGGGTCTATTCGCACTTAAGGAACCTTGGAGTTGAACATGCGAACTTTCTCGCAATCTTAGCGCATGGAATACTTTGATCAAGAGAGAACGGAGTAGCCCCAAAACTATTTTGTTCTGCTGTTTGGTATGGTCACAAAAACCACATCAACAGTTACTAGAGGCAAAATAGACAATTAAAATAGTTATTGTTTTTATTTGTTAGCATTCTAGTTGGTCCTTTTTAAAACAACTCAAACTAGAATAGTATGTAGGGTAGAACCATTCTTCCAATTATAAGGCTAAGCTCCTTGAGATCTTAACTAGACCTAAAAATAATATAATTTACAAGTATGCACATTTTACAAGGTTTCACGAGGGTTTTCCATTAAATGTAAATATCTAGATGACTATGTTTTTGCCTCAAATGCAAGTGTTGTACTATTGGTAGTCAAGACTTGTAATGAGATTTTTAGATGTAAAGAAAGGTAAACTATCAAACACAAACAAAAACAACTTCCTACTAGCGAAAGGAGATGCTAGTATTCAATTGTAACACATTTTGAAGGAATAACACAAATGAATGTTGACTACTAGCTAAATCAAAGACTAGCAAATTAGCATTAACAAGTAATGGTTAAACAAATGGAAATTACATGATTATTGAAAATAACTTCCTAATCAATAAACAAAGCCACTACTTAATAAATAACAACTATCAATTAAAAGTTTGACAAAGTTACTTAATTCAATATACTTTGTGAAAGCACAATGCATGGGAAAACAATTTCTATCGAACAATAGTTTTTGTAACATAAGCCTAACATCAACTCTTATTAAATTATATGCTCCAATCACTTATTTATAAGCTTTTAAGAAGCAACTTTAAGGACAAAATAATACTAAAATATTTCCATAAAAGTGCCACTTTAAAGCAATCTTATCCCTACTTATTGAAAAGAGAAAACAAAATTTCAAAGCAATCTAATTTTAAAACAAATAATTAAATAAAATCCTACTAATAGGTTCAATTTCATATATATAGCAATTTTTGCCACTTTTGAAAATCTAAACCTTCTAAAGTCAATTTTTGCCACTTGCAAACTTTGTCAAACCTTCTAAAGTCTTTGAAATATGGAAAACTTTTTCTACAACCTATGAAAGTTGTCAAAACCCTATCCATGGATACAAAACTAATTATTGCCTCTAAAAAAGCAACATTCTAAAAATAAAAATTTGGATTTTTTATTTCCTCTCACCATTCCTCAACAAAGCATACCTACTAAAAATAATAGTTTTTAAAAAAAGAGTTGTTTTAAAAGTGGATGGATTTCTATTGATCGCCGAAACCTTGACCATGAGATTATGCCCAACACTTGAATTTGTATTTTTCTGCAATGGAGGAGTTTTTTCCTGCCAAACCTAGCTAGAAAGTGCAAATGTAGGAACTTTTGGATGCTAATGCCCATTGGAAAGTGTGATTGTAGGAACTTTTAGGTGGAAATGACACTCTGATAAAAGCAGATTGGAAAGAGGAATAAGAATTGAAAGCATATTGGAATGAATATTATTTACTAGCAAGAGGATTACTGTAAGTTTTTGATTTGATTAGAAATATATATACATACATACAATCATATACAATAATGATGCTTGCAGCAATTATGGGTAGGACAAGTCCGATACTTTGACAAGAATAAAGGAAAGGCGGAGTTGGAAGAAGAGGCATGCTAGGAAGGGAAACTCTGACACTCTACAACTTGCAAACCTAAAAAATTTTGGTACCTTAACAAATTCTGAACCCAATAGGCACATGGGGGAAGAGGAGGAAGAAAACATAAGAAAAATTGGACCAAGAGGAATGCCAAGAATAGGAAATAGGTCTTCAGTCCACAAACAAGAATTAATTGAAAAGGTGACATTACATGTTGTCATTCCTTGATTGCCCCAGGGATGGTAGGGTGTCCATGCACCCTAGAAATTTTTCCCAAGATTTAAAAAAAATAAAAAATAGAAGTCCTGAACCTTACCCTAAAAGGTGTGCACACTGATGCCTACTACCATAAAACTTATTAACATGCTAACCCATGCTCTATTGCAGTCATGAAAAAGAGGAAAGAGGAATTTCCCTATAGACTATTAAAAAATAGGCATTTAACATAGAAAATGAAAAAAAAAAAGTTCCACCCCTAGATGCCTACTCTAATTTGAAAAGCAAACTTTTCGATGTTTTTTCTGAGCTATGTAAGATTTAATCCCAAGTAATTGAATTTCATTTATGCTTTTTGGTTTTTCAAGTCAATATCAACTCCAAGTAATGCTACTATGGTTACAGTCAAATGATTTGGAAAGTAATATCTTTGTGAAATTCTTCGCACATGTACATTAGCACTGGAAATTGTTGTCGACCTCTTTGTCAAGTTCTATTCTCTAGTGAATCCCTTGAGAACATGTTGAGGCTCTTGATTATTCTTTGAAATTACCTGTTCAAAATTTGGATAGCATTGATGTATCTACTTTTATTTGTTCAATGAATAATGGCATTGCCTAGTACACTTTTCCCAAATGATGAATGAAAACATTTTTTATCATCTTTGAGAACAACAAATGCAGAAACAATGCCAACTTTTACTCAGATTATTTGCAACATGACTCACATTGAGACATCAGATAGTGCAAAAGATGATTCCATAAAGTCTAACAGCGGAAAGTTAAGTCAATGGTACAATTTCCACTCAAGACAGAGGTGAAGACATTCATTGTCTCTGATGGAAAATGTCATACATCAATAGAAATTTGTAAAAATTGCACCTTCTTTACTCATATTGTCTACAATTACATAAATGATAACTTGCAACTTTTACTATTTTTTGTAATTAATTTTTCAAATATTAATTTTTACACAATATTTATTAGCTGTCTGGCACTGTTCCCCACCATCCCCAAATTTTGGGGGAAAAAATTACCAGCCCCAAAACTCATCCCCCTATCTAGAGATTGACCTATTAAGTTATTGACAGGGTTACCCGGGGACGCGTCCCCCCTCTAACTCTCGGCCCCAGCCCGTGGACGCCCCGTGCAATCGGGGACCATTAGGGACGGGCAGGACCCCTTGAAAAATCCTCGTGAAACGTCCCCGGGACAGTGGGGACTGGCTGCTGGATCTCAAATAGGGACCGCTGACCGATTCCGGATGGAAGGGGACAGCCTGACGGGGCCCCTCAATCGGCCTCGGACGGCTACCTGTCCCCACGCTTTGAAAGCCAAAACATAAATTTTAAAACATGAAATTTTAAAAGGTCGGCCCCTCGCTTAATGCGCGGGGTACGTGTGTGGGGGCTTAAGTGTTTTATAGTTACAAGACTTGCCCAAACTCGGCGAGTACTCGCGAGTCCCGAGGCGAGTGACCCTGAACGAGTCCCAGAGACTTGGCTACCGAGTACTCACCGAGACTCGGCAGACTCGCCGAGTTTTGTGCCTCAGACTCGGCCATTTTAATTAAATTTTTTTAAAAAAATTGCAATCTTTAATTTACAATTTTTTTAATTAAATGGTGTGCGGCATGAAGGTTTGTGTGGTTTCGAAGGTCTTCATTTGCTTAGATGGGGTTTCCGCCGACCCCCGCCTGCATCGCCGGTTAGGAGCTGCAGGCGCTGCCCCGACTCCTCGCAGGCCGACCTTGCCGGGCCGGCCTAGACTTCGAAGGGCCGCCTCTTGATCTCACGGGCTGTCCCCCGTGGCACCTCTATTGGAAGGGCACCGCCTCTGTATTCTCAGGCGGGCCGCCTCCCCTTGACCTCCAGTGTCTCTTGGTGACCCCTTACCTAGGGGCTACCCCCAGACCCCTACAAGGGGCACTACCCCTTGATCCTGTTGGGGTGTTTCCCCCAAAACCTCATTAAAACTATAGGTCTAAGCATGTTATAGGCAAATGATGAATCATGATCATTAAACCTACAAAATACATATCCCCTGTTGCAAATCTTTGCATCTTTTGCAGTCAAAGCCATAATCAAGGATTATCTTGTTCCATACATTAGACATACGATATTGTATTTTGATTTTCATAACAAACTTTAAAACTATATGGCAGCAATGTAGCCTTTGGGCATTTTGATATAAGTTTATAAATTATAACTTGGAGGTTGTTTTATGATTTGTGTAACTGTATGTTAATTTTGAATGCATATTGACTATTGACTTTGAGTATTGGCATAATGTTGAACACAAATGTTATATGTTAATGTTCTATAATGTGTATCATGCATGCCTTATTCATGTTATCTATTAAATATTTAAAATTTCCCTATATTTTTAAAATTTTCCCTATATTTTTATATAGCCGTCCCCTGCCGTCCCTAATTTTGGCCTCAAAAATCGGAAACTTGGGGACTCGTCCCGCCGTCCCCTGCCGTCCCCGTCCCGGAAACTTGGGGTAACCTTGGTTATTGATGATACATTAAAATTAGGCTTGTGAAGATGCATATGAAGTAGTCATTCACACATAGCTACTTTAGGACGTATCTATTGGATAATAAAGTTAGAACAGACATTCCATGATGACTTAATTTTGCGTGTCTTATTTCTTCTTCCAAGTATTTCTCAAATTTGAATTACAAAATAATGGTGCTTCTAGGTGTAATTGAAAAATCACATAATCAGCTAAAGCATAATAATAATGTTTAATGACCTTAGGGATAGTTTTGAAAATTGAATGCCATAAACGTAGGTTATTTCTTTTCATTTTTTCTTTTTACTTTCTGCGTTGCAAAAATAAAAATTTATGTGACCTTATGTAATGAGCCTAACTCAAAACTGTCCACAATTTGCCCTAATTGACTGATTGTAATTTCGTCAAACAGTTTAAATGCAACCTTGCAGCTTGCTGATGTAGTGTTTCAGTTTGATGTAACTTGATAGAAATGGATGCTAAGACTGATTTAAATCCCCTTTCAATGCCTACAATCTGATCTATATGCAAAAATGTAATTCTTTTTGGATTTTTATGCAAATATATGGGAAACTAGGTATGCAAAGACTAGCTACAGCAAATAGACATTTTGTAAAACACTTGCCATGCATCATATCATTTACAATTCCATTTGAACAATCAGCTACTTATATCTCCATCATTATGAATACTTCAATACGAAGCAAATGTCAAACAGCCAAGACTCTTGGCTAATACATATGAACTAATGCTTAGGTTTGAAGATAACAGTCACCTATAGCCGTACCATTTATAGTGCAACTAAATGACATCTAATATGCATGGAATTTAACAATGGAACCTGGTTTAGGAGTCGCCTTGCTTTCCCAATGAAGAAGCAATAAAAATTCTGGAAGATGATGACCATATGCAGCCCACACGAATTTCTGAAGAAGTCACCCCTGTTCTGATTGGAAATATGAAATAAAATAATCTGCTAACCCTCCAAGCCTCCAATAACTTCTAACATGATCAGCATAACCTTGGAAATGAGGCGCACCAATCTCCAAGAGGAATCGACCTGGTTATGAGCTGGGATGAATGAAAAATGCTCCTCCAAAGGCATCCCTGTTTGCTTCAGACTTGGCTTCAGATTTTCCCAATGTAGATTTGACCTTTCTCTTCAAAGATTCAATGCCACAAGGCACTATTCTTCAATGCCAGCCAACTCCTATAATCGTAAGCTTCAAAATTGGCCTTATGCCACAAATTTCTGCCCTAATGAAGTGACTGAAATATCACCTCCAATCTGCAATAATTCAGGTAATATTTCACACCCTCAAAATTGCTATCAGTGGGAGTTTTCATTCCCAAAGACAATCTGATTATCTGCAGACCACTTGGCTCTACAAATACTCAAGAAGAATTCACCAATCAACAATTCATCAAATCTGGATGATCAAATGGTGAGACCTCAAGGTCTATTTATGCATTTCCTCTAGAGGTCGGCTTCAATAAAAAATAATATTATCCTTTGACTTCTAGAAGATTCCAGAATATTTTAATCTTTTTGCACTTTATGAAATATTAAAATATTATATTATTAATAAAGTGCATCTCAACATCAAATTATAAAATAAGGTTTCCATAAATAGAAATAATGATGAAATATAATGGAAAACCTTACTCCAATCAAAAACTGAGCCAAGTAATCACCAAGTGACTGCAAATGACTCTCTCACCATGCCTCATTAGCCTACGAGAGCTATTAATAGGCTAATCCTGCTGATATGTCGATGTCAACTAGAAGGGGACATTACAGTCAGCCTCCCCTGAAATTGCTTGTCCCCAAGCAATCTAAATTCAGGATGCTGCAAGATCTCCTCACTCTCCCATGTCGCATCCTCAACTGGTAAGTCCTTCCACTTGATCAAGTATTCACTGATAACTCGTTTCCGCGTAGTCTTCTCGCGTACGTCCAATATAGCCTCCGGCACCAAAATCAGTTTTCCTTCATCATTCAATGGTGGCAATGTCGTGGAGAGAACCACACGATGTACCAACGCCTTCTTGAGGCGAGATACATGGAATATATTATGCACGCTACTATTAGCAGGCAATTCCAACTCATAAGCCACTTCTCCTACCCTCCTGATAATCCTGAAAGGACCATAGTAACGTGTCTTAAGCTTTTTTGCTCCGCTCCTCTTAAGAGTGGACTGCCTATAAGGCTGCAACATCAAGTACACCATATCACCAATCTCGAAGGAGCGCTCAACCCTCTTCTGATCTGCATACTGCTTTTGTTGGTTTTGTGCCTTTTGAATATTTTCCCGTAAAGCCCTCATAATGTCCTGATTATCCTGTAAGAGATCACCAGCACTAGGCACACGATTGTCACTCAACAAAAGATCCAAGAAACTAGGTGCATCATATCCATACAAGGCCATGAATGGTGTCATCTGAATGGAGAGATGGTAAGTGGTATTGTAGCAGTACTCACAAAGATATAACCACTTGACCCACCCCTTTTGCTGTCCTGCGATGTAGTTCCTCAGATACCCTTCCACCCATTTATTTACTATTTCTGTCTGTCCATCGGTCTGTGGGTGGTATTTAGTGCTTGGAGAGAGTTCTGTCCCACATAGCCTGAATAGCTCCTGCCAAAAATGGCTCATGAACCGGCTATCTCTATCACTGACAATGTTCCGAGGTAACCCATGTAGTCTAAATACCTCCTGGAAGAACAACTCTGCTACCTGAGTAGCTGAATATGTAGATGTGATCGGAAAGAAGTGAGCAAATTTAGTCAAACGATCTACAACCACATAGATACAATCTCGCCCCTGGGCTTTAGGCAAGCCAGTGATGAAGTCCATCGACAAACACTCCCACTTCCTGTCAGGAATTGGAAGTGGTTGAAGTAAGCCTGCAGGGTATGTGTGCTCCTGTTTATTTTGCTGACAAACAGGGCATTCTCTAACATACTGCATTACATCTGATTTAAGGCCTTTCCATGTAAACCTCTCTCGCACCTGTTTATAAGTTTTGAAAAAGCCGGGATGTCTTGCCATAGGTGCATCGTGGAAGGCCCTCAAAATGGTGATTTTTATTTCTGATCCCGGAATCAAATAGATCCTCCCCTTGTAAATGATAAGATCATTTACAACTGTGTACCTGTCATCTGGCACTGATCCATCAACAATCCCTGTAGCCCAACTGTCCTTAACATATTCTGCCACTATCAGGTGCCTCCAATCTTCCGCAATCCCAGTCATAGAGCTTAAGTGGGGACATCGGGATAAAGCATCGGCCACAATATTCTGTGTTCCTTTAACAAAGGAAATATCAAAGTCATATGATTGTAGCTTACTCACCCATTTTTGCTGACAATCATTAAGATCCCGTTGCCCTAGGAAGTGCCTCAAGTTGTTGTGGTCTGTCTTAACCACAAATTTGCTGCCCACCAAATACTGTCTGAATTTGGCCAATGCATGCATAATGGCCAACATCTCCTTATCATATATGCTATATCCCCTCTCTGGACCACGAAGCTTTCGACTCTCAAAAGCAATTGGATGTTTGTCCTGCATAAGGACTGCACCAATTCCCTCTCCTGAAGCATCACATTGCAGCTCAAAGGGTTTAGAAAAATCTGGCAAAGCAAGCACCAGGCATGTAGTCATGATTAGTTTGAACATCTCAAAGCAATCCTGCGCCTCTGGAGTCCAAACGAAAGCCCCTTTCTTGGTCAAGTCTGTGAGTGGTGCTGCATGGTGTAAATATCCATTAACAAACCTGCGGTAGAATCCACACAACCCCCAAAATCCTCTGAGCTGAGTAAGATTCACTAGTGTAGGCCATTCAACAATCGCCTTAATCTTTTCAGGATCCATACGTACTCCCTCAGAACTGATGATGTGACCAAGATATAGTAACTCTATCATCCCTAAGTCACACTTAGACTCCTTTGCATACAAGGACTCTTTCCCCAAAATGCCCAATACTATGTCAAGATGTGCTATATGATCATCCCATGTTTTACTGTACACCAAAATATCATCAAAGAATACCAGTACATACCTCCTCAACTGTGAATAGAAGACCCGGTTCATTGTAGACTGAAATGTTGTTGGAGCATTGGTTAATCCAAATGGCATAACCATAAACTCAAAATGCCCACAATGGCACCTAAATGCAGTCTTCTCAATGTCCTATTCCCTAACCCGAATCTGATGATAACCAGACCTCAGATCAATTTTGGAGAAGAAATGTGCACCATGTAACTCATCTATTAACTCATCAATTCTAGGGATGGGATATCTGTTCTTTATTGTTCGCTTATTCAAGAGTCTGTAATCAATACACATCCGCAATGTACCATCTTTTTTCTTAACCAGCACTACTGAAGATGCAAAAGGAGACTTACTTGGTCTAATATGTCCCATGGTCAGCAACTCATTAATTGTCTTTTCGATTTCATCCTTGAGTCGCTTGGGATGTCTGTATGGAGTGACTATGACAGGCTTGGCGCCCTCCTCCAACTCGATGATATGCTCAATCCCTCGATCCGGAGGTCTGCCTGGAGGAATCTCGCTAAACACCTTCGTATGCTTGACCCTTAACTCTTGGATATCAGGATAGTACTCTGGTTTCTATTGTTCCCCTTGTGTAGGCATCAACACACATTCTGCTGCCCACTCTACCATATCATGTCTTACTAGTCTCGCCATTCTCCTGAAAGAGATCATCTTGAAACTAGAGTCTCGAATTGCCTTAAGAACATGAGTCTTTCCATCAACCTGAAAAGACATCTCCATCTCTCTAAGATCAAGGGTGAATTTCCCAATATCATGTAACCATCTCATGCCAAGCACCATGTCAGTATCACCCATGTTCACTACATAGAAGTCCGTCTTGAACTCATAGTTGTTCAATCGTATGGGCAAGTCTGAAATTCTCTTCTCACATTTGAGGGTATAGCCATCTGCAACCTTAACCCTTATCCCCTCAAATTCCTCTGTCCCGATGCCTCTCCTATCAACCAAACGAGCATCAATGAAGTTGTGAGTTGCCCCTGTATCAAGAAGAGTGATTATCTTTTGCCCCGCTAGGACCCCACGCATCCTAAATGAACCCTCCTGTTGGATGCTAGTGATGTGTGCATCATGTTGCCTCATTGCTCCTTCATGTTCCTCTTCACTTTCATGCTTTTCTTCCTCCTGCTCTGCTCCTGAGTCTTCAGAATCAGATTGCTGATCTGATTTTTCTGATTCAGAGTCTTCATAATATGCCCACATTACTCTATTAGCCTTTCCCTTTGGTCTCAAGGGACAATCATGATTTGCATCATAAGGCCCCTTACAATAGAAACACAACTTCTTCTTCCTTAATTCATTGAGTGTGTCACGATCCAAAGGTGTTGCTGATTTTCCCTTGAAGTCTAGTTTGTTCTTCTTCTTAGAGAAAGATTTGTTATCTCGATATGAAGAAGATCCTTTTGAAACAAACTTATTCTGTGGTGTTGACAGTTCCATACTCCTACCCTTCTTCATAGCCTCCTAAAGGGTAGGAGGATCAAAGGCTTTTATCCAACCTCTCATAGGCTCCATTAAACCTTCAATGAATAGCACCACCAACCGTCTCTCTGAGATGTTAGGAACCATCAACGATTATTTCTGGAAATCTCAAATGTAACCCTCCAAACTTCCAACTTGCTTGAGTTGGGCCAAATCCCTGAAGTATGATTCTGGATCTTTCCTATCAAAACGTTCCACAAGTCTGTCCACAAACTCTTGATAGGATGTAATCTGATTATGTTGTAATGTTACCAATCCATGATACCACCATTCGTGTGCTGCTCCTTCCAAGTGCAACGTGGCAAACTTGATGGCTTCTTCTTCTGTCATGGGTCGAAGAGCCAAGAAGGTATCCAACTTATGAATCCATGACTGTGCAGTAATCTTGCCACTACCATCAAACATGGACAATGTGAGCTTATTAGTAGCTTGTTTAAGGTCCTTATTCTGATTCTGAGGCCTCCTCTCCTGTCAAGACCTATAGTAATCCATCCTCGTTTGTACAAAATGATCAAAATGCATAAGCTCTCGTGCTTGTGGTGTCAATAGTTGCCACTCATCATGAGCAGCCATATATGCATCAGCGAAGGTAGGCTCCTCAACATTTTCAACATTCTCTTCTATTGCACGTTCTTCCCTCAAGAAGGTGGGTCGTGTAGGTCTGTCGGCAGTGCGGGAAGATGCTCTTAGTATTCTCCTTGAACCAGCTATGCTCCTATCATCATCATGATCTTGGGGCTGCCTTCTAGGTAAGACCAACTGCTGTAGAGTGTTTTCAAGCCGCTCAAGTACCCCAGATACCTGCTGCTGACCATCCCTTAAACCCCTCAAAGTATCAAGTACCTCTCTATCATCATCTCTTCTTCCATTTCTAGGAGGGCTTCCCTCTCTTCTTTCCTCCATAGGGCCACCAATCTCTTTATCCCTTGCTGCTACAACTGCTGATAATGTGTCTTGCGTCTGCTTCCTTTCTTCTCTAGCTGTATATCTCTTGGTCCTGTCACTTTGTTGCATAAATGAAGACGATTTCTGACCCAAAGGATGGTAGGAAACCACTCTGATACCACTGTAATGAGCCTAACTCAAAAACTGTCCACAATTTGCCCTAATTGACTGATTGTAATTTCGTCAAACAGTTTAAATGCAACCTTGCAGCTTGCTGATATAGTGTTTCAGTTTGATGTAACTTGATAGAAATGGATGCTAAGACTGATTTAAATCCCCTTTCAATGCCTACAATATGATCTATATGCAAAAATGTAATTCTTTTTGGATTTTTATGCAAATATATGGGAAACTAGGTATGCAAAGACTAGCTACAGCAAATAGACATTTTGTAAAACACTTGCCATGCATCATATCATTTACAATTCCATTTGAACAATCAGCTACTTATATCTCCATCATTATGAATACTTCAATACAAAGCAAATGTCAAACAGCCAAGACTCTTGGCTAATACATATGAACTAATGCTTAGGTCTGAAGATAAATTTAGATAACAGTCACCTACAGCCGTACCATTTATAGTGCAACTAAATGACATCTAAAATGCATGGAATTTAACAATGGAACTTGGTTTAGGAGTCGCCTTGCTTTCCCAATGAAGAAGCAATAAAAATTCTGGAAGATGATGACCATATGCAGCCCACACGAATTTCTGAAGAAGTCGCCCCTGTTCTGATTGATAATATGAAATAAAATAATCTGCTAACCCTCCAAGCCTCCAATAACTTCTAACATGATCAGCATAACCATGGAAATGAGGTGCACCAATCTCCCCATAAGGGGTGATGCAAGTATGAGCTCCGGTAAATGAAAGGAAGTCTCTAATGGCGTCCATGTTGCTTCAGGACTTGGCATCGAGAAGATTACTCAATAAAACCTAGTTCTCCTCTTCAAATGTCGATACCTCGATGTAATATTCTCCAAGGGGTGGCCCTAGGCCACAAATTTCTGCCCTAATGAAGTGACTGAAGTATCACCTCCAAGCTGCAATAATTCAGGTGATATTGCACACCCTCAAAATTGCTATCAATGTGAGTTTTCGTTCCCAAAGACAAACTGATTATCTGCAGACCACTGGGCTCCACAAATACTCAAGAAGAATCACCAACCAACAATTCATCAAATCTGGATATCCAAATGGTGAGACCTCAAGTCTATTTATGCATTTCCTCTAGAGGTCGGCCTTAATAAAATAATATTATCTTTTGACTTTCTAGAAGATTCCCGTTTATTATAATCTTTTTTTTTTTGCACTTTATGAAATATTAAAATATTATATTATTAAAAAGTGCATCTCAACATCAAATTATAAAATAAGGTTTCCATAAATAGAAATAATGATTAAATATAATGGAAAACCTTTCTCCAATTAAAAACTGAGCCAAATAATTGCCAAGTGACTGCAAAATGACTCTCTCACCATGCCTCATTAGCCTACGAGAGCCGTTAATAGGCTAATCCTGCTGATCTGTCAATGTCAACTAGGAGGGGACATTACAAGTACATCTCTCAAATTCTTAGCAGAATGGGTCCCTAAATTTTATCCTTTTGTATGTTTTTAGATCCAAATTGAAGTCCTAATTGAGAAGCAATCGCCTAAGTCCCAAACTTGTGAAATCTCTTTAGCGTGTAATGAAGGCACAAGAGATATCTCTTGAGGGGGGGTGAATCAGTATATCAACAAACTTTTACCCTCTTAAACTTCTTATCAACTTCAAACTCTAACACAAATCAACTATGCAAGAATATCACAATATGAACAAGTTGACACCAAGATTTTACATGGAAACCCTTGTGGGATAAAACCACAGTACAAATAATGTACTTTATGAATTATATATGCTTTTACAAAGAATGTAGGCACCAACCTACTTGAATCAATTATGTAGTTTAATAGGCACCAACCTACAAAGAGCACCAACCCTTATTTCTCATTTAGTAGGCACCAACCTACAAGGAGCAATCACCCCTAAAGCTGATTTAGTAGGCACCAACCTACAAGGAGTACCAACCCCTACTTGCCAAGCACCAACCTAGCAAAGATAATAATTTGAAGAATAATGTTCCACCTTTAATGTTGCTTCTCCAACGAGTGATGGACAATTCCGCTCAAACACTCTTCCTCTTGAATTTATCATTCAAATCTGATCCAACATATGCACAATTTCTTTCTTCAAATCTGATCCAAACTATGCTTCACAATTCCCTCATGAAATCTGCAAATATACTCCTTTCCTTTTGCTACAATTCTTTTCTTGAATATGCTATAAGTCAATCATAAACTTGCCACACAAAACTAATCACAAATCTGACTTTGAATGATGCAAGACCCTTTAACAAATCTGATTACAATCATTCACGAACTTCTCATAAATTTAATCTTCAAGATGCTCTCTAATATGTCTAGATCTATTCTTGAACACAAGAAAGATATTCAATTATCTTTCCTCTAAATCTGCACATCAAAACTACAATCCTATCTTTTCATGTTCTTCTTATTGAATCAGCTATAATTTCACCACACTATGCTGTTCTGATTTTACTCAGTCATCCACACAAACTCTTCAATATCTGCATAACTTTCTTTATATCTGCATGAACTCTTCTTTATATCTATAGGTGTAGATATGATATTTCTTTAATCCTCACTCACAACTACACAACACTCTCTTCTTCAAATGATATACATTTTTCACACACAGCACTTGTGTTTCTTTAGATATAGCAGTTATTCCACACAAGGAGATGGGACTTCAGATTTAGAATGCTCACTTACCCAACCACACTTCTCTTAGCACTCAGAAAAACTTCATTCTCTTGTTATATTTTCTCAAGAGACATGCTTACATCAAAGGATGTTATTCTTCAAAGGATCGCATCTCTTCTTTAATCACACCACTTGTTAAATATACCTCTTCATTAAACTGAATTACTGTCTTAATAACTTACTTTTCTTTTATTACTTTTGCTTTCTTGTTAAATCTGTTTGTAAGAATACCTCTTCAATAAACAGATTGAATAAAACATATCCCTTCAGGTATTAAAAAGAATGATCATATCTCTTCAAACGAATGAGCATAACTTTTGGATGAAGGAACACGTCTTTGGTAAATGATTAATCATCTTTGTTTATTGATTTTCTAAAAGGCGCCTTAGTTCATAACAAGCTTTCAAGAGAACCTTCATTCATATTCTTTGCATTCGCATCCCTTGAGAGACGTCTTTGTCTTATTCGAAACTTTTAATCAAAACATGTCTTTTTGTCTTAACAGCCGCACTCTTTATCTTAACATATACATATTATGTTTGTGAGAATAATAGCATACTTAGTTTTCCTTTCTTTAACAAAAAGTATATGTTAAAGACTTGTTAGTGGCACAATAATATATCAACTAAGTTGATCTAATTTAACCAATCTGAACAAAATATGAAAGCCATTAAGTCTGTTGAATGAACTTTAATCTGAATCTCATAATCTTCAAATCTGAGCATAGATGAAAGCCACTAAGTCTGTTGAATGATCTTTAATCTGAATGTCATAATCTTCAAATCTGAGCATAGATGAAAGCCACTAAGTCTATTGAATGATCTTTAATCTGAATCTCATAATCTTCAAATCTGAGCATAGATCTGAACCTGATGATCTGAGAGTCCACAAACTAGATTTCTTATAAGTCTGAATAACTTGATTATACTGAGAATTATTCTTTTTCATGACATCAATAACAATAATCTTCAATGATCTCAGCCATGCTTATGTTATCTTCCGTCATGCTTATCTTGACATCAATGACTCTATCTTTTTCACTTTGACATCAATGGCCAAGCTTGATTTCTTACATAAGTCCCTTATTGAGTACCGATGAAATCCCACAACCCTCATTGGGCTTATCCCACCAGGATCAAGACTGACAAAAGAAACCCGGAATTGCCATATGATCTTCTTGCAATCTTAGCATACGCTGTGGTTTTTCAAGAGAGGATAGAGTGTCTCTGGACATTTTATTCTGTGTATTCGGTGGATGATAAAACGTACACCAACAGGTTGTCACACAACTTTTTGGGGAGTCAACAACCATGTCACAAGAGCTATCAATAAGTTGCGTTGCATCACATGTCATGGGAATAATCTCAGGAGAACCTTGCGCAACACATGGCTCACTACAACCCTCAACTAATCCATTCATCCCATCTGTATCAACTGAATCTGAAACCATGATGGATGCCAACATCCTCAACCTGCTCACAACCACAATCTGTGGACATATGTTCCTCACCAACTGCTGCCCTAGAAACATGAACTAAATCTATAGATGGTGAAGACTGTGCCAAACTCAACTCCATAGTAAGCTCCTCTATTCGTGACTATGACTCTTGAGCAAGTACCAACATTCTCTTCAAGTTTCACCCCTCTTTTTTCCTTTTCGTCTATGATAAGATTATTTGCATTAGTGTTTGCTTTCCTTTTCTTTGCAAACAAAGAATCCAAAATTTCTGGATGTTGTAGAAGCTTTGTCACACTCTTGTCATAGTCCTGAACAACTCGTGTGAGCTTTATCATGAGTTCTTGCATAGCCTTTTCCTTCTATGGTAGAGCAGGAAGAAAGGTAGGTAACAATCTTCCATCCTTAATTCTATACCGGCTACAGGCAGCCATTGACGTAACCTTTCCCCGGCTTCAATCAAGTTTGTCCTATTCTGATTTGTCTTGATCCAAATCTTAGATCTGATTTTGTGCTTCGGAATTTCGGCAAACACATGTAACACAACTCGCTTCAGCTGCTAACAGATTTCTTCTTTGACTCTTGGGTTTATGTAGTGTTTTTCAAATGCACCAATGATCTTAACTAGGGACTTGAATGCAAGGCTGACTTTACTTGGATTTTCCAATGCAATGAAATAACTGAAACTCAGCTACAGCAATAAGGTATTTCAACAAATAGTTGTCATGCACCCAGCGCATATGATTTTTGAAATATAGCTAGCAAGATGCTTACAGTGTGCTGTTACAGTCATGAAAATATTTTGACAAACAATTTTCATTCAGACTTCCCCAATGCAAAGATGATGCAAATATACAGCTACAGCCAGCTGACGATTTGACAAACAGTTGCCATGCAATGCTAAGATCATGAAAGTATATTAGCTACAACAAGGTGGCATCTTTACAATCATTTGACATCAACTCCACTTTGCTCTTTTGACTGGTTAATTAATTGTGTCTGCCTAGAAACACTCTCAGTATTGCAACATTGGAGTACAAAGCTCAGGTCTATAAATTTAATGTTGCAAGTTACCATAAGTATACAATGTATGACCACTCTCAGATTTACAGTAACATATCAATCAGATTGTCCACATACAATAATATGATTTCCAGATTGATTACAATGGTGCAAGCTCTGAAAAGACAATGATGCAATATCTCTAATGAACTACAAAATAATGCAAGATATCAGAGAACTTTTGAGTAAAATGGGTTGAATGTAGTAATAAAGATTCGTGCCCCAACTCCAGTATCTCTTCCACACTCGCATCTCTCAAAACAATGACGGCTTCCTTTCAATATTCGATTTCTTAACTGATATCGAATTCCTTGGCACTTAATATTTCCATCTTCTCTTGACTCAGCTGACGCCTTTTGT
>VDFB02348429.1:0-25334 GCA_007258455.2 Sequoia sempervirens
CTTTTATTCTAAAAGCATTGTGCTTTTTTCCAAAGATTCCTTTGCATGTGGGCCAAAAACACATCATTTTCAAAATCGAGTTATCTAGGTTGCCTTAGAATTCCATTGCCTACAAAACCCATGTTCCAAGTTTTCTCGGAAAAAATTGCCCCGGAGAGCTCTAGAACCCCTGCTTTTTCTCAACTGAAAAGCCTTCGCATGCCTTGCTAAAACTCACTTTTTCGAATTTTTGTTGATCTAGGTTTGCTTAGAATTCAATTCTCTACAAAACCCATGTTTCAAAAAAATTCCAAAAATTTTTCCTGCAACTAGCTATTTTTAGCCTCATCCAGAGCTTTTTCAGCCTTTTCTGAAAATTGTCCTAACATACCCAACTTTATAGTCAAAAGTCTTGATTTTCAAAATGCAATTCAATCCCATAGATTATAAGACCAAATCGGTCTTAATGCACGATTTTTCGAAAACTTCGGACACAGACTTGGGTCGTGTCTATCCAGTGGTCAATCTGAATACATTGGAAGGCGTTAGCAACATTACATTGAAGAATCTTGAGCATTCCAGGTTGTTGGCAGCAGCATCTATTCCTATCACGGCTTTCAATCTCGAGTTTGTTATTGCTTGCATCAAGCACTACGACTCATCTACACGACAAATCAGATCAGCTGATGGGAGAGTCATCTGCAGTCTTTAGCCGAGGGATGTGGAAAAGTGCTTTGCTATTCCTCCTCGTTCAGACAATTTCACTGTAGTCATTGAGGCTTGTGATAAGATATGGTATGAAGACAAAGAAAGATCCTAGCGAAAAGTTGCTCAAAGATGGTTAAAAGTACAGAAGACCAACATGCCAAAGAAGGTTGGTCGTAGCGAGTTCAAGCATGAAGTTGCTATTTTGATTACTTTGCTCAATTGGGTTACAACAAGAGAAGGCGAAAGGCAGTTTCAGCTATGGAGCCGCCAGAGGTGATTTCTTCACTACCTTCTACATCACAATTAAAACCCCAAGTAAAGCAAAGGAACAAGGTAACTGAAGAGGTCAGAGAATGCATGAGGATGATCAAAGATGGTGAGAAGGAGTTGAATAGGCAGTCTGTCATCGTGGATAGCATCAAGGTGCCAGAGGATGAGGCAATCAACCAATTCCTGGACGAGATGTTAGACCGTGATGATCTAGAGTGATCCGTCAGTTGGAACCAACTATTATTGTCAAGGATAGAGTCAGGAGCAGCAGTTAACTCGACTTTCAGTCTTGAGTTCTTATTGCTGATTTCATGCATGCACATCTCTTCCCTAGAATTATCTTCGTAGGAGTTTAGACTTTCAGTTAGGAGTAGTTAACTAATGTTAGTTATCAGTTATTTTTATTTCAATAAGGGCTTGCATGTTGCACATGTCCAGTTCAGTTGAGTCCTGTTTCAGTTAACTGATGGTAGCTTTCCAGTTAACTGTATAGTTTCCTTTATTAGGGTTTAGCAATAAAATCTTGCATGCTTGCAAGACTGTAGTTGACTCAAGGTGATTTTAGGGTTCCCTACACCTTTTGATGTCTATAAATAAGAGCTCTTTGCTCATTTGTAATTAACTTTTGCACGAGATAGTAATATATGTTGCGCCTACCTTGCCTGTAATATTGTTGTTCTATATCTATTCACGAGCTTTTACTATGATAATGAATTGTTGTGCTACCTTGCCTTCATGTTATTGTTATGGTATTTGTTTATCTTAGTTAAATATAGTGGCTAGTTTGATCATTTATTGTATGCATGTTTTGCCAATGCAATTTGTTGTCCTAGTTGGCTATTCTATGTTTTGTTTCTAATAAGCCTATTCAGATGAGCAAATTGCCAAGCCACCTTGCCTTCACGTTGTGAATCTGTACCTAAAGCTTATCGTTTGATGTGTGTGTCAATAAACCTATTCATCCAAGCAAATTGTTGCACCACCTTGCCTTCATGTCGTGAAGTTGTACTCAGTTTATCGTATATTTGTTTGTTTCCAATAAACTTCTTCCCAGCCAAGCAAATAGTTGTGCCACCTTGCCATCACGTTGTGAATCTGTACCTGAAGTTTATCGTATAAAACACTCCTGCTCCATTTCCTCATGCTTTGTTTTCTTGAGATTGGATAGATTAAAGCTTTAGTTTAGTTGTAGTTAATGATCTGCGAAACCAGAAAATCCTTAGTTGCAACTTTTGTGGTTTTTCTTAACCTTGTGCCTCTTCCACCTGAGACAAAAAGATAGGAGTTAGATTACTTTACTTTTTCACGCAAATCAACACTAAAGAGGGAGCTTCCCCTCCTAATTTGAAGAGCACTCATTACGTAGTGTGCATAGCTATCCGTACCAACTTGCACTCCAAAGCTACTAATTGTTACGCCAACAAATAACATACTGCTAAAAATAGTAAGTTGTTCCAAACTCATTTTGAGAACAAACCGGGCAACCGTCGAGACTTACTAAAAATAGTAAGTCCGGAAAAGCCTTTTGATTCAGTTGCATGTCACATCATCGTGAAGCTCTCTAAAAACCCAGAAGGAATCCAAAATCCAAACTAAAAAACACTAACATGCAAGCCTCCAAAACTGCCAAGGAATCAGCCAAAAATGCAAGTCATTATCTCATCACATGCATTTTGCCTCATCACCGAGTTTGAGAAAGCTCCACCGGACATGCATCAGAAATTCTTCCACAGGCGTGAAACCTCTGAAGGTAGAGCCTAATTTCAACCACAGGATTGGCCCCTCTAGAACCAGAAAATGAGCTATCAAACCTGAGGAAAATGGCTAAAGTAGGGGACATTACGCTCCGCCATTGAATAAAATTGACTCCATTGGTTCTCCTCACCCATCAAAAGGAAGAGTTGCTCTTGCTTATTGTATTCACTCACCACTGAAAAGTGGAAGAGTCGGCTTTACATTTCCAGTATTTGTATGAGCTTTCCCATTGAAAAGTGGAAGTGCTAAGCTAACCCCACTAAATAAGGGGATTACTTTTAGTTGCTTCATTTTCAAGTATTATTGTAATCCTGTACACCATATGCTCTCACCTCGCTCACACTAGGAACTTGGTGATCAAAAAGTGGAAAGGAAAGTTGTTTAGCAATTTCCAATCCTTGAGCTAACAAAATTTTCAAAAAAAATTAAGGGTGATTATTACAATGTATGTTAATCAAGTTGGTATTTCAAGAACCTAGGAATTGTGTCTTGCACATCGAAAATTTTAGAAACAAATGATTGATCATTTTTAGACCCAATAGCTTTTCTCACCAACTATACTCCCGTAAGAAACTACTTAAGTAGCCTCTCTTAAGTGCACCTTAATGCCAAAATGAAAGCACTTGCCCTTTTCTTCTCTTTTGTGTCACAAGTGCTTGTCAAGAATTATGGTTTCATTAGATATAATATAATGTTTGTTATTGTAATGTCACAAATTGCATCCTTTGCAATTTTGCATTCCATGAACCTCCCCTTTAGATCAATTAAATTTGATAAGGCAATACCCCTTTTATCCAACCATAATTTTGTCCTTAACCCGTTCATTCCTAGTCGTTAAGGTGAATTTTTGTTGTGGACGAACATGTGACGTGCAGACGTCTGCGTGTTGTGTGAACATCCCGAAAAGATTCACGATTACAGTAGTTGTTTGGATGTTACACTTCTCACCTATTCGCAAGTGTAACGCCTTTGCAGCTTGCAACCGCATCGAAACAGCTCCTTGCATTCCTATACCCCTCATTTTTTCCATTCATTCAATCTATCTCATTCATTCTTGATTTCTCTTTCAATCTTTAGCATTCTTTCACTCTTCTCAAACTTTTCCACTCTCTCTTGCACTTTTTACACCATCTTCTACCACCTTCATTGCACTTTGGCTCTCTAAGGCAATATCATTCTCGAGCTCGAAGATTGCAACATCTTCCTTTTGGCATTCTTGTTTGCCAAAGGAGGGTAATCATAATCTCTTTTTTTGCATTATTGTCTGATTTTGATAGCATATTGTTCTAGCACTTCTATTCTATCTTCTTGTCTTCTCTACTTTATTTCTATCTCTATCTATCTAGCTCTCTGTGCAGGTGGGAACACCTATAAGTGGGTTTGATTGAGGCAAGTCCCTAAACAACCCCAACAATTTTCCTTGTTTCTATGTGTGTAGGTATTGAAGTTGTAGCTTTGTTGGAGGCTTCATTCTTGGACCTCTTGTGAGTACCTCCTTTCTTTTCTTTCGTGTTATCATTTCCTTTTCATTTAATTTAGTTCATGTTTGTCCTTATTATCTATCTATTACTTTAGTGCATTTTCGAGTATTCAGTCATTGAAATTGTTAGTGGGTTCTTAGTAGTTTTTTGTGATAAACTAGGTTTTCATCTATACGAGACTACAATGCACCACAAGGTGTCCACGCCCCATGCTGTCATCCTCGACCAAGAGCTTGCCAGTCTATCTAGAAGACCTCTGCAACCTGCTCTCTCTCAGTTTTTGAAACTCTCCCATTTTTATTCCGCATAAAACATAAATAAACCTCTTCTTTATCTCATCCCATCACTTGAGCTTTGATCACTGAGGTAGTTGAGGACCATTCGCCCCTTTAGACCTCGTAGTCTTGAGGGTGTCAAATCTCTTCCTCTATAGTTATACTAATAGACATTATGTTAGACTATAGTTTGTAAACAGGCATTTGTTGCTTATGTTAATGATGTAATAACATCACATTAGTTATGTCTAAAAACTAACTAACAAAGTTACAACCAGCGATGTAACTTCCCCATTCAATTATGAATACAAGCATAGAAACATTGAAGTGTGTGCTATTCAATTCTCTCAAATTATGTGCTTCATTCTTCCAACATTTGGTATTGGAGTGAGGATGCCCTAGGAAGGGTGTGCTGATTCAAAAAGAGCAAGCCCTAAGAAAAAGTACAATAAATTAATCTAACAAAGAAGATTGAAATTTAAGGGAGAAAGGAGAAAGAAATCTGATAGCAAAATCTGTCAAATCAGCTGTCCAAGGAGAGAAATCACCATCCGAAAAAAAATTAAAAACAAAGGAAAAACTTCTTTAAATTGCTGCTATCAGGACTCAAAATTATTGCAGTCAAAAATCAGAAATTTGTACTGAAACCATATGGTACAAATGAATGGCCCAAGGTACAATACTAATGAATGTTAAACAATACAAATGAACATTGGTTGGTAACATAGTTTACTAACTTGGTGAGTACAAATGAATGGCCCAAGGTACAATACTAATGAATGTTAAACAATACAAATGAACATTGGTTGGTACCATAGTTTACTAACTTGGTGAGTACTCACCAAGTTGCCAAGTATTTGTGGGTTTTAAAAAATTATGAGTTTTTCGAGGGTTTACTTGTCGAGCTAGGGAGACAAATCTGTTGTAATGTCCCCATTTTTGCGAGCATCAGAGTTTGGAGGATTAGCCTATCATTTGACCCTCGTAGGCTAACACAGATGGTTAGAGGGTCTTGTTTGGCAGATATCAGGGTGGTTTCTTCTCCACAGCTTTGGGTGGTTTAGGATTGGCCTTTGTTTGGTGATTCAGGACTCAATTTCACATACTTACTATTTATAGTAAGTCAGCAAGTCATGAGGGTCCAGTGTTTCTATTTATAGTAAGGCACCTGGACATGTGGTGAGTTCAGCGTGGATCCCAGTTTTCAGTTGACCGGGCAAAATAAGGAGTAATGTGCAAATATTATTATTAAAGGTGACTTTAATAATAATTAATCATTAAAAGTATATTATAAAGTTATATAACTTTATGTCTAAAGAGGCCATTTAATGACTTTAAGCACATTAAAAGATTACGTAAAAGTGTGCCCTCTTGAAGGAGCTATTTTATAAAGTCTAAATGCACATTTAATATTATTTTAATTGATTGGAAAGAAGCTTCTAGAGGGTCGACTTTTTATTGAGAAATTATAAAAGGAATCAACCAAGGCCAATGTATTCATCAAGGATTTGATATTTGTCTTTTGTTTTCTCTTTGGCATTTGGAGAAGGGAGCCCAAGGGTTTCTGCATTTCCAAAGCGTATTGGCATTGGAGACCGTAGCTTCTTCATTGTATCAGCATTCTGAGGTTGTGAAACTATTAGCTGAAGATGCTTAACTGTTGGCTTCATCCAGAGGTCAAGTTTGTGCAGATTTGAGAAGTCTTTTTCAAGGGTTTTAGGGAATAATCATTTGCAGATCAAAAGTTGATATTCAAGTATGATCAATCTTATTGTAAATTCAAAGCAATAAATAATAAAGTTGATCATTTGATATTTTAGTTTCCAGCATTGCTCTCTTTGCATTTGCTCGTAATTTTATGCATTTCTTGGTAAATATTATGAAAACTTCAAAACACAAAAAATCAGATTAGCAGTTGCAAAGAATTTTAGCTTGGGGAAAAACTAGGGTTCTTACATCTGCAATGAAAACTCAGAGTTTTTTGGTGAGTACTCACCAAAACTTGTCAAGTTTGTGGTAAGACTCACACGCAACCTCTAAAATAATGAAGTGCATGGTTCGACGTGGTGGGAACAAAGAAAAAAATGCAGTAAAAATGCAATTTTGAGTCTAGAAAACCCCTATTTCACCCCTCCTAAACATAGTACCAAGCACGAATTTAAGAGCATATTGGTAAGATTTTTAACAATTTGAAGAAGAAATTTCCAAAAGTTTGGATTTGCAACAGGTCAATTCTATTTTTTTTCTTTTTTTTCTAAGCATTTAGATTTGTAAATGATTTATAACTTTTTTAGCATGTTATATGATTGAATTGAATCGATTCAATTTGTCTCAATTTGTGGATTGATTAAAGTTTAAATGATTTACGCTGATTTTTTTCAAATTTTTTCAACTTTTTTAATATAGGGTTTACATTTTAGGGTTATCAAATTCGCTAATCCTATAACGGATTACCATTTACTAGTTTAGCATATTACAATTAAATTTTTTAAATGCATTTAAAAAAAAACATGTTTGACTTCAAATTGCTATAGTTTTTTAATCACTATTTTTTGTTCTTATCGATATTGTAGGTTAATATATAATCACAAATTACATTGGAATCCGGCTCTGCATTTGGTTCAAACTCAGCAAGTGTAAGGCAACCTGTTGAAAGGAGACCCCCTATTGGAAATTGTTGTCATTGATGTCAAAGGTATTCAAAGGCCAATGGAAATTGTTGTCTTTAATAATTGAAGGCCAAGAGGATTTGCATTTTGTTGATGACAAATTGAAAGAAAATAAAATATAGGGGCCGACCCCTATTGGAGTGCCCAAAATATAGATGAAAGGGTGCACATAAAATAAGTGTTGCATCCATTATGAAGAGATATGTTGGTTGATAAATCACCCCCCCTTGGTGAAAATATTTAAGGTATATCTTGGAAAACCTCATCACTAGCTGGGAGGCCATTGAGTGGGCTAGACAGACAAAACAAAATGCTGCCATGTTGCTCTTGGATTTTGAAAAAGCATACCATAGAATTAAATGGGCCTTTGTGATGTTGACTTTAGAGGGTTTTGGATTTCCCCAATCCTTCTACAGCATGGTAAAAACTCTCTTTCAAGATGCCACGGCCCAGGTCGATGTGAATGGTGTCTATTGGCGTTTTAATTCGCACCTCTGGAATGCAAATTAGAAATGCATAGCTATGTGCAATAATCTACTCTTCAAATTCGGAGGGGAAGCTCCCTCTTTGTTGATGGTGTTCAAGAAAGTAAATTAAATCTAATTTGCCTATCTTTTTGGTAGCTGAGATTTTCTGATTTAGAACCTCAACTACGACTAACCTACGCTAAAGACATTTCTAATTTCTCAAGTAAACACAGAGCAAGAGAATTAGAAATGAACAAAGTTTGATTCTCTGACAAAATACTTAGATAAACTCTCCTTCCAACATACATCTACTTACTTTCAATGCAAGCTGAAATTAAAGATCATTTAAGCATAACACAATAAACGGAAATCTTAGACATTATATCAAGGAAAAATAGGCTCAAGACTTTATTTCTCAAATCTCTGGAACAAAGATTACACTAAACACATGCACTGAACAAGAACTTGCAGCTAAAAGAGACTTGCAAACTTTTTCTTACACAAAGTGAACAGCAACTACACAACAACTTGCAAGCAAAAGAGGCTAAGCAATTTGTTATCACAAGTACGGTTGAAAATAAATGAGCAAGGCTGCTCTTATTTATAGACAAGCAGAGGAGTAGGGAACCCTAAAGTCTCCTTGTTTTTACAACTAGGGCTTGCTCAGCATGCAAGCTTTATTTCTAAAACTAAAAGAAGATAACATCTAACCACCTAAAAAAGCAGGAAAAACAGGAAATGCCAACTATTACATTTTATCTTCTTTCTCTAAAGAGTAGATAAGAATTGAGACGAGAATAGAAAGAAAATGGAAAGAAAGCTTCTGGATGAAGGTTGTTTTAAATCTCGATCACATCTGCTAAAAAGTTGGAAACTGCCTCTTTTATCAGGTGCATTGTTACTATCTATAGCAAAATTCCGCCTTTTCAAGATCTCTTCGCCTTCAGCAATCAAACTTAGAAAATCTTTGACCTGTTCAGCTGCTTTATGAGTTATATTCTTGAAAAACATCGCTGCCCCAAAAGATGACTCATTAATTGATAACTTGGCGGCTCTGCAACTTTATGCTTCTGACACTTCTCTTGATTTTCCAACAGAAGAGTATTGTACAACTATTTTCCGATACCTTTCCTTTTTCTCATGTCACACCTTTTCATGCTCTTCAGCTGAGATGATGAAGTCGTGATATAGTGCTGATTTGGGTCTTGAACTCAAGGGGAGTGTACTCCATTTTGAAAACCTTGAAGATTGACTGTAAACTCGCCTATGTTCAGACAAGTTTTGAGCAACTTTCTAAATTTACCCTGCTGGTTTTTCTTCTTCAAACGGACGTATTTTTTTTTTTTTAAATTGAGATATGGGTTTTATTCAGAATTTCGTTACAAGAAGACCCAGATCGCCCGTTTTTGAAAATTTTGAGTGTAGACTGAAAAAGAAGCAAACCCTAAGTTTTTCAAATTTTCTTGAAAAAAGTTGGCACCTGGGTTTTGTTCAAAAGTACATTTTGGATGAACCCAGTTGATCCGACATTGAAAATATTGAAGGCTGATTGAAAAAACAGCAAACCCTAGAATCTAAAATTTTTCACAAAGAAGTTGGCATCTGGGTTTTGCTCAAAAGAATATTTTGAAAGGACCCAGATGATCAAATCTTGAAAGTTCTGATGATTTCATGGACATGCAAGGAAAAAGCAGCTATTGCAACTTGAAAAATTTCTTCAAAAATTTGATGTTCTGGATGAAAAAAGTATGAAAAAGCAAGGCCTCTTGTTGCTGATCTGAAAATTGATGAACTTTTGAAAATTAGCAAACTTGAGCTCTTGAATCTTGAAGAGAAAAATTGCTAAGTTGCTCCACTTCTTTCCCTTGGACGCCACCTGCAAGAATGATGAAAAATGAATGGCAAAAGCCTCTTAAATAAGTTTTAGGCTTGAGAAAACTTTGCTTTCTTTTGCTTTAATCCTCCAAACCCTAGAATCTGCTTGTGCATTGAACATGGAGGTTTTTCTTCGTCTTGAAACTTTGAAATTTTCAGAAATTTGGCTAAGGCATGTAAACTTGGGCGCCCTTCTTGACTGGAGGCGCCTATCTCTTCCAGACTTCGTCATTTTTAAGAATTTCAACCTTTTCTCGACTTTGAAACCCCAGTTTGAATTTGATTTTCGGCTTCCAAATTGATCCGACGAGCGAGTTGAATGATTCATCACGGAGCTTGATTGAATCTAACGAGATTGTTCTGGAGGCAACTTTGGCTAAAAACTTCGTTTGATGCTTCAAAATCATGGGCACCCATCTCCTTCTAAGGCGCCCAACCTTCTCAGTGTTAGCCATTTTTTCATTCTTCAAGTTCTTTTCATTTCCCTTTGATCTTCTGATGAATTCTTGATTCCAGGAGCTAGATTGATCCGATCGACCGGCTGTCAGATTCCCTGGATAGCTGAGAAGATTCTAAGGGGGGTCTCTTAGGAGTGAAGTCTCCTGAAAAGCTGATTTGAAGCCTCAAATCCTTGGGCGCCCCTAGCTGCCTGAGGCGCCTAAGGTTTCCAGTGTTAGAAATTTTTCCAACTTTTCCCTAATTTTTGATGAATCCTCACTTCTGGATGATTTGGAGCTCCAACGAACTAATGGCTGGATTCGTTGGATAGCTTGATGAATTTCGAGGGGGGTTCTCTAGAGGATGCATCCTTTGAAAGCTGTGTCTTGGGGGTCAAAAGCTTGGGCGCTCCTGGCTAGTTGGGGCACTGTTGTGACCTTTTCACACATCGCCCCATCACAAATGGGGACCCCCAGTAGTTTGCTAGTTTTTAGGGTTTTGTCTCCGTGCAACGGTTTCGTGAGGTCATCGCTTTGAGAGTTCCAAGTCAGCTTTTTTGAGTCATCCAAGCCAAGTCAATAATCCATGCTTGAATCAATGCCTAAACATCACAGAAGTGCTCAAAAGGCCCAGGAGACGAAGATCGCCTGTGCTTTCGGTCAATTCTGACACTTCCTATTTTTTAGGGAATCTGCTTTTTTGCTTTTTCGTTTTTTTTTCATTTTTGGCATTTTTGGACCAAACGGGGTTCCCTATTTTTTAGGGATTTTGCTTTTTCTATTTTTAGAAAGTCAACCCTAGTCAATGAGTCAACTTTCCATCTTTAGATCCAAAAATCAACCAAAAAATCAAAAAATCATTGAAAAATCAAGTAAAAAAATCAGGAAAAGCATGGAAAATCAGTCAAAAAGTTGAGAAAATCACCAAAAAAATCAACCCCAAAAGCATGAAAATCTGGAAAAATCATTTGAAAATCAGTCAAAATCATGAGGAAAATCGCCCAAAATCAACTCAAAGGCATGAAGTTCATGGTAAAATTCTGTTTAAGTCTGGAAAATTCGCCATCAAGCAACATGTTCAGCCATGAATGAGGTCGGCCCTACTTTTAAGGGACAAGGCAAGGACCTTCCAAAGTCCGCCATGACTTAGAGAAGAATGGAAGGCCTCCTTCAAAGTCCGACTTGCCACAGAGGAGAAATGGCAAGGACCCTTGCAAGTCCTGTCTTAGTCAAAAGGAAAATAGCATGAAGTTAAGAGGTCGGCCCTTAAAATAAGGGACTTGGCAAGGCATGTCCAAACTCCGCCTAGACTTGGCAAGACCCTTCCAAACTCCGCCCAGCCTTGAGGAGGATGGCAAAGACCTTGGAAAGTCCGCCCTTCACTTGGCAAAACACTTGGGAAGTCCGCCTAGGCATACAAGAGGAGAAAAATTAAAATTTTTGCTAAGTGTTTGGCGCCTTGAGGTAGAAATCCGAAATTTACCTAAGTATAGAGGCTTAAAAAGAGGAAAAATTGAAATTTTGACCAAGTATTTTAATGTTTTAAAGGGGAGAAGTGCGAATTTAGGCTAAGTGTGAAAGGCAAGCCTAGTAGAAAGTCCGCCATACCTTGAGGAAAGATGGAAAAGACCTTGGAAAGTCCGCCTGGGACATGGCAAAGGAAAAATGAAGTTCGCCTAAGCATAAGAGAGAAGAAAGATTAAAAAATTCGCCTAAGTATGGATGTCTAGAGAAAAATTGATGAAGTTGGCCAAGTATACAGAGAAAAATGCACATGGCAGAGAGGCAAGAAAGTCCGCCCTTGGCTAGAAGGGATAAAAAAATTGTCGAGTATCATGAAATTTTGCCTAAGGGAGACGTCCAAACACAAATATTTCCTAGAGAAATTCGTCCAACCAAGAGAAAAATTGATTTTGGCATAAGAAAATGTGCCCAGCACAATTCAAAGTCCGCCATGGCAGGAGAAAATAAGGATTTGGCATAACAATTGTCGACGAAATGGCTAAAATTTTGACTTGGCTAGACGAAAATCGAAGTAAATTTGGAGAATAAACTTTTAGCCAAGGAAAAAGGGAGAAAAATCGAAATAGCCATGGGTCCAACACGAACGGGTTGGAAATAAATTAAAATATTTTAATATTTTAATAGTTTATTTCCAAATACTCAGAAATTTAAAAGCCTTGGACAAAATTAAATTCGCCAATGAATTAAAGCTTGGAAAATTGAAATTAATTAAGACGTTTAATATTTTCAAATTTTCGAAAATTAAAGATAGACATCTAAGTAAAAATCGAATTTTTGAAAATCAAAGAGATTTGCCTGGATAAGATCGCCATGGAGTTTTTTCGAAAAAATAATGGAAACTTGCCTGTATGAAGAAGAGAAAACAAATCGAGATCGAGAGAGAAGAAGGCTGTAACGAACACACTTGTACGATAAATTTAAAACTTTACAATTCAGACATAAAAGTAAGAACAATACCATTATGATAAAAAAAAATTCTTTTCAAAACATAAATAAGAAACATCTTTTGCATCTTTAAACTATTTCATTCCAAATGAAATTACAAAGTAAGAAGAGAATTATACATACATAGCCCGTAGGCTTTTGACACCAATAGAAGTAAGAAGGTCCAGGAGTTCGTCCTGTCAAGTCTTGGATCATCCGTCGGGTGTTCATGGAGGAGAAACATCACTCGAGCATTTTTCCGCCAACCACGGACTTATAATGCGGTCCCCCGCACGATCATTTTGCAATGAACAGCCCTCCCTTCGAAGAAGAGATTGGTTGGGTAACCTCTAATGACTACCAACTGGACATAGTGTTGTGATTCTACAAAACTAGCTTTCGTGCTAACGGCAAATCACAAACTAGGTTGTATTTCGGAATCACGGTGATCTGACAGTGTAGTACTACAACTAAATGGTTCCTTACACTACTTTGGCCAAAGTGTTTACGTTCAACGAAGAACATGGGTCATATGTCACATTCACTTGCCAGGTTCAACTTGACTTGAGGCTATCTTAGTTCTACGCGTAGGTTGGTCTATCGGGGTAGTCCGTACCCTAGACTTCCTACAACATCTAACTACTAGAATGATGAATCTTTTAAGCAAGATACTACAACTAACGCCCTAATTCAGGATATACACATCCTAGGGATACAATAACTTGACTAAGTTGTTTGTATCTAGTTGTAGTATATAACTTGCAATTATTCTCGATTCAATCCTAGTAACTATTATCTTATACACAAGCATATGCTCCTTATATAGAGCCATTAAATACTATGCAGATTGCTTTTCCACTAACTAATGTAAACCGTACACCAATGACAACAAAAGCCATGAAAAGACTACATACAAGAGACAACTTATCACATGTTTAAGAAGCTTTTAATTCTTTCTTATTCAATCTTAAGTCATTCAGTTATTCACACACTTTCCTATTCAGTCATGACTATAATTCAGAGTTTTATCAGTTTACTTTAGAATATCAGAAAAATATGTAAAAGTAAGAGTTTAGCATGCCTGATTAAGCTTTCCAGAAATTTGGAAGGAAACTCCTTCTCTTGCCTTCACCCAGATGGCTTTCAGCTTGAGTCTTGAAACAATTACCCAACACAGCAAACTAGCAATTCCTGATTACTGCTCTCTTATTCAGAGATTACTTCAAACTAGCAATTTCTGACTACTGCTCTCTTATTCGGGGATTTCTTCACATTAACAGAATAACTTAACAATTTCCTTACTAAGGCGAATTCACTCTTTAGCTACAAAATGCTCTACGAAAACTTGATTGTAAATTCGTGTAAATTATGAATGCCAAACGCAGGTATTTATATGATTGATGTTTGAACTGATTTCCACCTTCTATGGCGCCAGAACTGCCAGCAAGTTGAGGAATGTTTCAAACTAGAAACGTGTTGCAATAAGGTGAGGGTTTCGACCTCCATTTTTGACAGCAATGAAGCTTATTTCAATTCGAAGTTGTTCAGACTGTTAAAAACGTGACAGCTCTCATTCTGGCGCGTTTTTACAGCTAGGTTATTTGCCAAGTTTTCATTTAAGACTTTTTCCTTGCTCTAATGGCGTCCACATTTCATTTTGTTTGCTAAGCATGAAATATATCGGCCATTTTCTGACGTCTGGCCCTAGTCGCGCGATTTCTCTGCGCGTTTTTCATTTTCCTCAAACATTTTCACGTTTTTTTCTTCCTTATTTCGAATTTGTAAATCTTTAATACTTTAATAAAGTTTTCAAAACAATTATGACGCATTTGCTCAAGCTCAGATTTGAAGTTTAATATTTCAACGTATTCATTAGAGAAATTCGCGATTTGGAGTATTCTCTTCTATGATTTACATTCTCATTTTATAAAAGTGTTTAAAACTTTTAATTAAGTATATTTATATATAATTTATTCTATTAAAATATCTATATAATATAGTTTTTAATTGTATAATTATTTAAATTAGTAATTTAAATAATATCGTATACTTTTATAAACTATATTATATTTATATTTTAATAAAATATTAAATATATAATTATACTTCTTTATACTTGTATATATATATACATCTACATTATACGTCGATATACTGAGAGTCAGTCAATGTTATATGAAAACATGTAAATGTATATATATGTATATGTATAAATACAGAGGCAAAATATCGTTACTATATATATAATTCATTCATCACGTTAGCTGTGGGTACGTATACTTGTATATATATTTATATATATACTACATGTATAAGTATCCATAAATACATTTATATCGACAGACACGTATGGCATATCCATCTGCTTAATACGTTTGTATCGACATGAATGTACTTATGGGTACTTGTACATATCGTATTCGTATGCATATATGTACAAATACACATATCCACCTCTAACCAGAACTTATCACTTATAAGGTTATACTGGCAAGCATCACTTGTTTACACATTCATAAGAAGACACGACTCCTAATGATACTAGACAAGTCTACGGATGACTTACCTTTAACCAGAACAATGACTTAGCTTACTCAGTTCTAAGGTTTGTGTGTATGTCCAGTTGGTATCCATTACTGTTTACCCGACCAAGTTCTTCCCCGAGTGATATCTCTCCTCTGTCTCGAGGTACGAACCTGTTTCCTGCAAATCATGACATGACAACGGAAGTCATTTGCTCAAAACAAGGTAATATACATTAAGCATCGTAGAAAGTTAGAACAACGTTATTCCATAACTCAATATGCTAATTTCATTAAAGATTTACATCAATAGAAGCATCAGATAATGAGACAATCATTTAGGATACATCCAATTGATCACAAGAACAATTCAATTTATTCAACAGAAAGATTCAACATTTACAATGTACATCCTATGAATAGTAGCTATACAATCGGGGTGTAACAAAGGCAGTTGCTAAAACAAATCAAGTTCTTCAGCATTATAATGAGTTTCAGCAACTCATTTTTCACAGACACAGCTGAAGAGAAGTTAATCTCTCGAAATTCTAAGACGATCAATCCTTCTGCAGGCAAGATCGATTTTCTCAGAGGAAGAAGTAATTTTCATTGTTGAAGAAGAATTTTTCTCGAGGAAGGAAAGGATTTATTTACTGAAGTCGAATTTCTGTGCAAGAGGGGCGCACTTTGTCACTTGCTTTTTGGTTAAATCCTCAAAGTTTAAATCTAATCTACAGCCGGAAGTTCTTTCCTGAGGTTTGAAGTTCAATTGGATAAATTTGCCATTCTCCTTCTATCTTTTTCATCTTAGCTAAGCTCGGGCCAAATTTCAATTTAAATCATTTACTTTCAGCTTGCTTTTTCACAGAAGTTTAATTATTTAATAAGCTGAAAGTAAAATATTCGAACACAAGGCACGAAAATAAATTATTTTAAAAAGTCTTTGTATTAATGTTAGTATTTTTTACTGCAGGTTGATGACCACGGCGGGAGAATCGTCAAAGAAGGTGCCAATGAAGTTCGCCAACAAAGGCGCACAGCGGGAGTCGAAAATAAATTCAAAGAGGAAAAATGTTGCAGACACCGATCTGGGACATGTTGATTTCATAGAGTTCAAGAAAAGAGTATATGGACAGGACAGACTTCCGACACCAATTGCCAGACGAATGGTGAGAAATGGAATATTTCAAGTAGTTGGATTCCCGCCTGCGATGGATTGTGTTGAATTAATGGTAGAATGTGCTATCCACTACGATGCTCAGAAGAGGCAAATCATTGCACCTGACGGCAGAATTCTGGCTCACCTAGGCAAGGTAGCCATACAGAAGACATTTGGCATCCCAGCACATTCCCGTACCACCTACAAAACCAGGGAGGAAGACAAGGGATTATATGATAGCCAGCCAGACTTATGCGCCACAAATGTTAACAAGGCATGGCTGGAGAAGCCTAAAACATCAATAAAGAAGATGCCTAAGAGGCCACGCTGGACGGACTTTAAAGAAGATTATGGGGACATCATTTTGATGCTGAACAGAATAGCTGGCAACCCTCAAGGAGCATTTTTTGAAAATTGGATGTATTACTTCATAGATGAAATCACTTCCGACGTAAAAATGTTCAACTAGTCTCGAATGATAAGTAACAATCTTCACGAGCAGTTGGTCAATTTGGAAGAGACTTAAGTCTTTTCACATGAGCTCGTATATTGTCTACTTATTGGCCAGGTCATATAAATACCCAGGACTAGTTTGCAAAGGCAAAGTTGGCAACGGAGAAAATGAACTCAGACCTTATGATTGCTACCCACAACTCCAGCTGAGGGAGAAATCTCATTTCAGGCGGGTGCATGATGCCTTCTTAATGTATATTACCAGAACACTTCAAGGAGGAGTGCATCAAAGGCTGAGTCATGAGGCAAAGAGTTTGATCAGTAAATACGGATCCTGGTTCATCCAGTTTCCAAAATTTACGTATGTCAGGATCCATGGATTTACTAGAAATCCCTATAAGTTGCCCATCTATCTGACAAATCGGATGATCCTACTTGAAGTCCTGAGGCAACTGGAAGAATACCAGAACATCCAGAGGCCGACTAAAAAGGCGGTTGTTACATTCCCATTTTTCATTGGGAATATGTTAGAATCCTGTCCGTCAGCGCAAGCAGCTGAGAGCGCCAGGCTAGAAATCCAGTGGTACCCATTCACGGCCTATAAGTCCAGGGCCAATTTTGACCCACATCATCATATCCGGATAGTGGATGGGAGAAGGTACAAGCACAGAGTGGAAGTGGAGGACTTTTGGGCGAACGCTACTGATGAATATGAGGTCAGAAGAAGATTATGGTCCAGAATGCCAGTAGACTTCATGAGGGTGATCGAACTTTGTCGGGTGCCTGATCAGTTGCAGGACGATGGGAATTATGTCCAGCCACGCTTCGAGGAGAGTCGACCTCTTCCTCCCGTAAAATGGTCAGAGCCTGAGCATTCGGATTTGGCAACCTTGATGAGACCAATGACCAAGTACTCTCAGTGGTGGGTCGACCATCATGTCCAGGAGATGAGACAAAAAAGAATAACGCTCACGTATGATTTACTGAGCGAGACAGAATCGTACTCCTCCAATGTTGGCGCATCCCATCAAGATTTGGTTGAGATTGGCGAGAAGAGGAAGGAAGTAGTTCCAAGTATAGAGCCTGTTCAGAAAAGACAGAGGGGAGAACCATCTCGCTCCGCGGCGTCTCGGAATATTGATGAACTGGTGGCCACCGTAGAGGAATCCTTGGTTGAAATGATTGGAGCTTCTGCAGTCCAAGAAGAGAACAATGAGCCTATTCAGTTGGATAGCGATGAGCCCTCATCTCATACGGGCACAGAAATATTAGGTTCAGATAATGAGATGGAAGTCCAAGATGATGACTTCGAAGAGGGAATGATTTCCGCCCTCAGAGGAGTCTTGGATGTTCCCAATGAAGAGAACGTTCAGGAAGAAGATGGCATTGAGCAGCCTACCATTCCGGACTGGCTGATAGAGAGGATGAAGATTCAAGCACCAGAAGAAGCCCAAGAGGAAGATGATACTGCGGATTTCTTGGCAAGGTTGGAATAGGTTGCAATTAAGAAGCCTGCCAAGAAATTTTCTACTATTCAAAGGGACGAGGCCGGCAGTCGTTCCATACATATCGCAATACCAACAGTGGATAAGCCACAAGATGAGATCACTCCTCAAGAGTACGCCATAACCACTATAGATCTTGGCCCAACCACAAAAGGTCAGGAAGTGGAGGAACTAGATAATTCCGTCTCAACTATCAAGGCGAGACTGGAAAAAGAAGTGGCGAAAAAGGAGGAATATAAAAGGGAAGTTGAACGCCTGAAGGAGTACATACAGCATCTAACCCAGCCACTCAATCAGGGTGATGCAGTAGCTCCTCCTCTCCTTAATCCTTCACAGGAAATAGCCAAGGATGTAAAGCAAGGGATGGTCACAGCCAAGGAGGCTCAGGAATGGATGATAAGCGAGGGCGCAGAGGCAGCCTCGTTCGTGGAGAAATTGGCACTCGCCTACGGGCAAACTTCTTCTTTTCTTTCCAGACTCGTTGATATGGCAGAAACTTGGGACAACCTCCCAGATATTCAGGAGAGGCTTATTCCATGCCTCAGGGTCTTGAAGGGCGTTCCAAGAGAAGAGTTGGTTGAAAGAAAGGTGATTGTTGCAGGAGCAGCTTATGATTTTCACCATTGGTTTTGGGCAGTGACAATACGGAGAGAGATTCTGGAGAGGGCGAAAGCGGACGGGCTCAGAGTTGAGAAGCAAGTCAAAGAAATCCGGGAGAAAATTTATATGACAGCTGCAGAGGTGTTTGACCGTGAGATGGTTCGGGAAAACGACATGCAGCTAGAGAGGTTGAAACGTAAGGTTCAGGAGGTTTTCTTCTCTGCTACTGGACCAATTATGAGACAGGATTTTGTAAAAGTGGCAAATCTCTTGGCCATCCGAAATGATATTTTGAGGCAAGAGGCGGATTGGGAGAGCACCTTCGCCAAATGTGTTGAAGACTTGGATGGACTTGAATTCAGGATTAGCATGCTGCCGCGAGTCACGATGGAGGAAGTCGTCACGATCGTGTCCAGATTCATTGAGCGCAATGCTGCCCAAGAAGATAGGGACGCCTCTCCTTGATGATAGCTCCAACTGCCACTTCACTACCTGTTATTGATTGTTTACTGATTGATAACTAATGTTATTTTGGGCAACTCTAATTAGGGTTGGGTTGTATTAATCTTGGCCGTCGATATTGTTTTAATCTCGGCCCTTCATTTGATTTTTGAAACTCTATTTAAACTAGTGATCTCTCACTTTCATGGGTGTGGAGATAGTGTATGAAATTGTTGCATTGAGACTATTTCCGATAATAAAAGCTCTTATGCATGATTTGCTTTGAATAACTTTTATTGTCAAGTAGTAAGCAAGGTTACATAACTTCTTCTACCATAGATTAGAGTTAGAATTAAGTTAAGTAGAATTTGTTTTGAATATTGGTTAAGTGAATGAGAGATTGATCATATAGATTCAATGGTGAAATATTGCTCATACTTTCTTCGAATGGATGATTTGCATTTGATACGTAAAGTTAGCCTGAGCTTGTAATTGTGGAAGCTTAACTTCAGTCTCATTCGAGGCTTGAAAATCATTATCACACCCCTTGAAGATTGCACCCACTTTGCGTAAGTTGTCCCAAGGAGGCAAAACAAAGTGCATTTATCCCTTTCACCGAATCTTTATTGTCTGTTAAATTCTTAGGCGTAGAACAGATCCCCTAAACCTTTATCCTTTTGCCTTTTTTTTTTTTGAGATCCAAATTGGAGTCCTAATTGAAGAAGCCTTTAATGATAAATCTGCCTAAGTCCCAAACTTGTCAAAATTTCTTTAACGTAAGTCCCTTTGTGTATTACCAGCAAATCACAACGCCCATTGAGCTTATCCACACGTCAAGACCTGACAAAAGAAACCTTGGAATCGCCATATGATCTTCTCGCAATCTTAGCATACGCGGTGGTTTTTCAAGAGAGGATAGAGTGTCTTTGGACATTTTATTCTGTGTGTTCGGTGAATGATAAAACGTACACCAACAAGTCCTAACTCAGCATCTAATCGTTGTAAAGAATAAAGGCTGCCTTTGAAGAATTGACGGCTGAAATTATAGCATCGAACCCCTTTAGTATTAAACCTGCCACAATAACTTAATTCAAAATTATCGATTCCTTGTTTGCAAACCCGTAATTATTCTCATCCCACAATTCTAGTGGTATTAATATGCAAATATAAAATACTCCTTAATAATATCAAATTATCAATTATTCACTAGACCACACAATCAAATCTCTGCAAGTCTAAAATTGTACCAATATTCCAAAAACTAAAAATATTCAAGTTTATAAGATGTCTATATATTTGACCTAGAAAATTTGCAATTTTGATATAAGCTATGAATAACCCCAGGAACTCGAACTGATATACCTCTACAATTGATAAAATTTGCAAACCTAATATATCGAATAAACCTGGAAATTTTGTCTGCAAAGAAGACACAAAATTTCCCCAAAACGCTCTCCTCAGTAAGTATTCGTTGAAGCTCCAAAACTGAAACAAATAAGCCCAATGTGAATCCTAAAGTAGACCCACCAAAGGAATTGGGTTTTCGTCCATTCCTCCAAACCTTTCCAAGGGTTTTCATCCTCAGAAAATAAGTTGAACCTATGATTCAAGCCTTGCAATAATGCATAAGAAATATCTACTCAACAATGGATCATCAAACGCTTTCCTTATTCCTCCTTTTAATGGCTCAACTGAAACTTTTAGAGGAATCCAAATGTAACCACCTTCATCTTCTAGAAGAGCACTTTATTTAATAAACTGACATGACAACATTTAATAAAAGTGACTCATAATATTTTATTATTTTTTATTTGTCACTTTAATTAAATTAATTAAATAAAGTTATCTTTTTGATATTTATTTAAAATAGACAACTTTAAAATAATTAATTTAATTATTATTCCCTTATAACTCCATTATTTAGCTTATGGGAATAAAATAAGCTAAATATTAATACCTGCCATGACTCAGGGAAAATGGGGACATTACACATGTTCCATTGTACCATATATGTACCTCAAAACTCACTTTGTTGCTTTCAAGTGACATGCCTTTGGTTCCTACATGAACCTCGAAAGATAGCTCACAACATTGTTGATATCTAGATTGGTGTATGTCAAATAAATGAGGCTCCCAATTAGTTGGCAATAAAGAGCTACACTCACCTAAGGTGAAGGATCATTCTTTAATAGTTGAAAACCTATCTCCATTAATGTTGACATGGGCTTGCAGTGTGCCATTCTAAATTTCTCAAGCAATGTCTTGGCATACTTCAAATGGGTTATAAATATGCAATTTATCTTTACCACACTTTCAATCCAAGATAATAATGTAGAACCTTGAGATCTATCATGTCGATCAACTATTTGAGATCATTCTTTGTTGCTTCAATCATCCTTTGAGAACTTCCAATGATGACTAGATCATTAACATAAACAATCAAAATCATAATCTACCCCCAACCTCCCTTCCATTCTTTCTCTTTGAGATAGAGATTGGGATCATATGGATTCTTGGTGAATTCATGACTTAGAAGATGCTTATCAATATCGATATAACAAGCTTTGGGATCTTAGTTTAGACCATAGAGAGATTTCACAATCCTACACACTTTATACTCTCAACAATGTGATGAGCCTTGCTGGCTCCCAACCCAAACCCCTGTATTTTTGCTTATCTTTTTATGTTTTTTAGTTTTTTAGAGAAATTTCTAGAGAGAAGTAGAAGGGGCGATTTCACATAAATGCTCATAAAACTCAAATCTGAGCTAAAATTTATAGAATGGAAGTGCAGAAGGTATTAAATAACTGAAACAAAGAGATTACAAGTTACAAACATACCCGAAATGCTACAGATTATTTAAATAAGAAATTATTCCAATTTGCCAACCAAGAAAGGTGAAAACTAACAAATCCAAGCGTAGAAAACTACAAAATGATTTCTCCAGCCTTGAAACTAAGGAAAACGAATTGTAGAAGCTAGGCGCCAAGGATGCAAGAAAGAAACAGCCAAAAATGAAGGCGCTTTAGCCTACAGGAGAATCACGCCTTCCCAAAGGAGTACGCCAAGCAAGAACAAAGTATGACTTTTTGAAGATCCTAAGAGTCCTTTCTAAATCAAACCTTCTGCAGAAGAATGGCGTCCAAAAGTGAAGTCTACTGCCTTATTTCAAATTGGAAATTGCTGAAAAGAAATCTAATGAAGCATAGATGAACTTTTGGATGAAGCTCTCACAGGTAATCATTCAATTGGTATCTCACAGCCTCACAATTACAGATTCAATGAAGAATTGACGCTCTCCAATGAAGGTTTTCCTGAAACCCTTGTCCTTAGACAAAAATCCACAAAGAAGAATAAATTATGCAAAGTCAAATGATCAAAGATGAGTTTGATTTGCAATTTCTCCCTTTTATGCAAAAAGGCACGCACTTCTTGAAGAGCAACGCACTTTTGGTCATTTAAATACATTAAAATGTATTTAATTACCTTTTCAATAGTTATAAATTAAATCTTTGAAGTGGGCGCACCTTTTGAGTCACTTAAGTGATTTAATTTATCACTTTATAAACCTTAAGTCACTTTTAGATTTATTTAAGTGATTTTTTAATCTTTTTATAAAGTCAATTTGACTTTATAATATTCCATTTAAGTTAAATAATTAACTTAACCACTTAAATAATCATAACTCTCTCCAAACTTAGTATTTTTCTATGCCGTCAGAAGCTGGCGAACACTGTGCTACAGATGCCTGCACTGAATCCGCTACTGGAATGAAGGAGTGGGAACGTCAATTACCCACCAAACAGCCACTGACTCCCTAACCAAGAACTGTCAGCCTACGAATATCTGAGTAATAGGCTAACCATCATCAACCAAGATCATGTTGAAAAAGGGGACATTACAAACAAGGTGCAGGGTATCCCTCTAGTTGATTCATAGACTTCCTCCTTGAGATCTTCATTCATAAAAATAGTTTTCACACCTACTTGATGGCCTTGATCTTTGCAATGAGGCCAAATGTTTCTACATAGTCAATTTCCTTCCTTTTGAGCAAGCTCGTTAGCCACAAGTCAAGCTTTGTCAATGCTTCCATCTACCTTGTACTTCATCTTGAATACCCATTTGCATCCAATTGCTTTCTTCACTAGTGGAAAGATCAATCAGTTTCCACATTTATTCTTCATCAATGCTATGTATTCAGCATTCATGATATCTTTCCACGGTTTTGATTCAAGAGTTTTCTTCACTATTTCTAGTTCTAAACTTTGCATCACTTTGCACAATAAAGCCAAATCAACTTCCTGCTGAACCTTATTGCAAGTCTTTGACCCTAAAGCAAACATATCAAAATTTTCATCTAACTTTGAGTCCTCCATGATGGTGTACTACCACTTGGTGAAATTATTTGACATTTGTATGGATTGAGTAAAAACCTATGTTGCAGGGTTCGTACCCACAAGCCTCGAACCCGGTTCGAGTGCGAACCTGGTATGGGTTCGCCTGTGGGTACGTGCTGGGTACGCACAGGGTGCGTGCCCAGCCCTATGTGTTCTCCCAGGTGCACGCTTCGAGAGAACCCACAGGGTTGGGCACGTGCGTGCCCATTGCGAACCTGGCCCAATGGTGCGCGGACCCGGGGGTACCAGCCACGTACCCGGGCGTACCTGGGAGAACCCACGGCCCAACACTTAAAAAGTGGGCCCAAAGTCAAATAAAAAGCAATTTTTTTATTATTATTTTGCCTCTTAACCCTAAAACGACCCAATATGAGGCCTTTCAACACTAAACCATTTCATTTTTACCTCTCATTTTGCTCTCTCCATATTTTCTCTCCATCTTAGCATTTTGAAGGGAGGTGATTGTATTCGAAGTAGATCGATCGTGGAGTGGCAAATAGCTTCTACAAAGGAGATTTAAGTGTTTAAGGTATGCATTTAAACCCTATTCTTTAATCTTTTGATGAATTTTTTTAAGTTTCTTAGTTTTTGATGGATTTTTTCAAGTTTGTGAAGAAGTTTTTCAAGTATATATATTTTTTTTCATTTTTTTTATAGATTGCAACAATGGCCAATAGTCAAAGTTTAGTGGGTGGGGAGGGAAGCCAAAAGTTCAAAATTGATAAAGGATCTCCTTTATGGAGTCATACCACAAGAATTTCACAAATTCCTGGAGGTGGGGGGTTTGTTTGGAAGTGTAATTTTTGCAATACACAATATAATAGCTCCTATTACCGAGTGAAACTTCATTTTATGGGCCCTGGTGGTAAAGGGATTAATATGTGTGAGGGCCCAAATAAGAAGGGGTTGTCTGCTATACAAATAGCAGCATTTATAAAAGAACAAGAAGATGTTGACAAATTGGTTGCAAGAGGAAAACAAAGTAGTTATAGTTCCGGAAAGAAAAAAACAACATTACCCACTCAGACAGTTAGGCCCTCTAGACATCCCTTCTTGTCTATACCCTCTACGGAAGAAGAAGATGAAGAACCACAAACCACCACCCGCAAGAGAGGTCCATTAGAGAAGGCATTTAAAATGGAGGCAAGAGATATTGCTGAAGAAAAAATTGCACGTTGCCTCTATGCCAATGGTCTTCCATTCAACTTGGTGAGATAACCATATTGGCGGGACATGGTGTCAGCAATAAATAGTGCACCTCCTGGTTTCACAAGTCCTGGGTATGAAAAGGTGCGTACCACCTTATTGCAAAAAGAGAAGAAATCTATAGAGGCCCAACTAAAACCAATTAGAGATTCTTGGGTTGAAATAGGTGTATCTATTGTTTCCGATGGATGGAAAGATTGCAAAAACCGTCCATTGATTAATGTTATTGCAGTGTCCCCCAAGGGGGCAATGTTTTTGAGGGCGGTTGACTGTGAAGGGCAAGTGAAAGATGCAATGTTCATTTCCGGGATTCTCATTGACTCCATAGAGATGGTGGGTAGTGAAAATGTTGTCCAAGTAGTTACGGACAATGCAAAAGTTTGCAGGGCTCAGGTGCTTTGGTAGAGGCTAGATATGAGCACATCTTTTGGACACCGTGCACTGTACACTCCCTCAATTTGGTGATGCAAGCAATTGGCAACCAAATAGAGTGTGTGAAAGAAATATACCAGGAGTCTGAGGAGATCCAGATGTTTGTGACAAACCACCATATGTCACAAGCAATTTTCAAAACTTTTTCAAGATTGGAATTGTTGAAGGTAAATTTAATTTATTTAGTTTCATTTATGTCATGTTTTACATAATTGAATAAAATATTTTTTTGCATTATTTACATATTTTAAATGT
>VDFB02348430.1:0-45648 GCA_007258455.2 Sequoia sempervirens
GAAGCAATAATTCAATTGTCATTCTGACAGCATAACATTAGCAAAATTCATGGATAGTCCAAGCTGGAGCAAAGCTTTCACTTTATAAAAGATCATAAGACTCTTCAAATCCCAAGAAGGTACGCCAATAGTCACCAAAGAATCTTGAAATTTCCAAAAAACCTTCTAACTTCTCAAAATGGCGTCCATTTTATCAAGGCACAATAAAACTTTTAATTTAAAAGAATACCTTCAAAAAAAGGCGTCCACTTTTCCCAAGGCATAAAAAGACTTAAAATATTTAATTTATCCTTCATGAGGACATCCCCCCTTCAAGACCACCTTTTAAGAACAACTTATAGTTATTTTTCCTAGGCCAAGGGGTCAACTACAAATTATAACATTAATGCCTTGTAATTATAAACATGCCACAAATACTGCATATGGAATTCTGCAACCACAAATAAACAACTGCTCCAACAAGAAAGAACACACTGAAGCACTACCAGAAGGACCACTGCTAAAAATAGTATTTACTATAAATAGTAAACACCCAGGAAAAAGCCAACAAACCTCCGAACAAGAAAACCCTAATTTACCTCAACCAACCTACGGGCCTCCGGAATATGCTAAAGAGCAATTGAACTGATCACTGATGAGAAGGGGACATTACAGTCGGCATATAATTAAATAATTAATTTAAAGTTATCAGGGAGGTCAAAATATAAAGGCAACTTAAAATTATTATTTAATCCTACAAACTAACTTAAGTTATAAACTTAAGAAAATTAATTAAGTTAATTTTTTTTTAATTCTAAAAAGACAAAATAAAAGTGAAAAGCAAAAAGGATGAGAATTCAAACAGTCAAGAAGACGAAGAGTTGAGGAGGATTGAATAAAAGTTTGTTGGAGCATTTGTGCAAGCAGGTTGGATTTTGGATTTTGGGAATAGGTTCTAGTTTGGTGAACGTACTTCACAACCTTTCTGAGGTGGGGAGACCTCTGAAAGAAGAACACCTTCAATGCTGAAAGATGTTTACTGGGTGTTGATAGCTGACAGCCATATCCAATGGCTGTCCTGGTCCTTATTGTGGTAATTTTTAATGAAGTTAGTGAAGCTTTATTTGAAGACATTTCATAATTTCATTATTGAATAGACTATTTCCAGTCAGTGTTGGAAGTTTGTTGATGAATTGTATTGGAGTTTGGTTATTAATGAAGATTGAATTAGTCTAAAGAGATCTGCTTTTATGTAATCTTTAAGATACATTGTTAAAATTCCTCTTCAATCATAAAAAGGGTATTTGCCTCGGGAAATTACTTCAAGGTGTTAATGTTAGGATCAGAAATGCAAATAAGCAGAAAATACAACACAAAGAACAATGAACACCAAATTTACCCTAGGAAAATCCTCCTACTCGAGGGCGAAAAAACCTAGCAAGATATTCTCTTATAAATCAGAATAAATAAGTGCAGAAATAGCACTCAAAATCAGGCCCTAGAAAGGCCAAATCTCATACAATGAATCTGCACTTGAAGATAGTGCGGTTTCCTTGAATACACAAAATTATACCACTTCTCCTTGAAGCAAATCTGCTGCTCTTGATAGTGAACCTGTTGCTGAAGAAATTTGAAATGGAATGGAATGAATTGATGCTTAATGTGGAGACACCTTCTCCTTTATATAGCAAGCTAGGCAAGCTCTCTTCTAGGGCCAACCTAGAAAGTATGATATTTGTTTAACAAATGATAGGCCAACCTGCCTATGATGAGTTTTTCTTAAGGAAATACCTCCCGCAACTATAAAACACTAACACAAGGTTTCTGAAGTCGATTATTGAATTAGGTTATGAACTTTGCATTGGTATGTCTACCTTGTGATTTTCTTAAATGAAGAGTTCGTGTATTTTAGATATCAGATTCAAGGGAGTTTTTAGAGAAATTATTAGCGCTTTGCTGAATTTGAATATGAGGCGTAACACTGGAAGACAACAAGAAGTCGAAAACGTTGTATAGAGTGGCCATTAAAATCAGGAGCTTACAACATGACATGGAAAGACGACTACATGGAGTCGATGAAACAATGCAAATATGAAGGTACTGATATTTTACACACCGACATAGTAAATTTTCAGAAGCCGCGCATCTTTTGGTGAAGAGCCTAAGGATTATAAATATATATAATTCAAATTCTTTACGCCCAAGCACTAGACTGTTGTAATTTTTGCAAGGGAATCGATAGTAGTAAAGGAGAAGATTTTAATAATGATATTTGAAGCCATCGGTTATGAAAGGAGAAATTGATCTTCATTTGTTGCTAAGATCAAGAGCCGCATATTATAGAACTTTGTTGGTTCTTATTAGATGAGTCTTCATCCACCACAATTCAGGAAAAAGACAAGGAATTGTGAAACTGGGAAGGAGAGCCAAAGGAATTTGGAGACGTCAACAAGAAGAGTATGGAATAAGTGAGCCATGTAGGAGGTTTGTTATGCGCCGGTGAAAAATTATTGAAGAATCGTGGCAATACGAGGAATAGTCGTGGAAGTTAGAAAAGCACTGGAACTCAATTTTGATGCAAGATGCTATTCACATTAATTTCCGCCTTTATCTTAAATAGGGAATCATGACAATTTCAACAAGAAATCTCCTGTAACATAAAGCATCAAAATAATTATCAGAAATGCTAGCTTGTTTTCTACATGAGCCGCATATATGAGATGAGCGATTGCAGGTTAGTCGCCATTATTGGGGAAGTCATGAATTGTTTAGAGGAGCCGGCAGAGTTTTGAAGTGTTATGAGGAATTGCCAATAGTCGAGAATTTGAAATTAGCCAATGTTGAAGGAATACCAACAGTTTATTTAATTTAACGCCATCTTCAGAATACATTAAACATGTAAATGAAACTTATAAACTGTCACCTCAAAAAAAAAGAGAATCGATGCTTACATGGCACAAGTATTGAGAAAGAAAATGACATGGGATTGTGTGAAGTTTTAATCGGGACATTTGGAGGCATCCTCATTCATGGCTGACACTTGCATAATGGTGTGAATGAGTAAATATTAAAATCGTGGAGCTCAACATTTATATCGGGAGCAAATTAAATTAAAGAAAGGTCGTGGCTTATTTAGAGCCAAATATTGTATGTATAACCTTCCAGTAAGTGGGACCCTCTGCTGGTGATGTGGCAGACCAAAGAAGGATATCGCATCATATTTGAAGGCATTTCTCAGCGTTCAGGAAAGTTTGGAAAAAAAAATTGAGCATTGAATGAATATTTGTGTGCGTTGTACAGTATTCAATCAGCCTGTATGTGTATATCATCTATTGCCGCTACTGCATACAGGTCAGGAACATTGCAAATTTAATTCATTAATCTTGGGAAATCTGTTTATTATTGTCAATAGAACTCTTTGTAACAATTGGGCATTGTGTCAAGTAAAGTGCTTGATCTGTTGTTCATGAAGCACAGTCTTATTTACACTCAAAAAAGTATACCAGTCGGTTGCAATTGCTTTTCTGTCATTGCTATATGATAGCTAGAGCATATCAAAGGAAGTCTTTAGTGTAGTAGTTGTTTGCAAGTGTTGTAGCAATCATTGGTCACTATTGACGATGTTTTAAATGTATGACTGTATTGAATTGCAATATTAAAAAAGCCACTGCTACTATCTATCAAATGAGCGTAAATGCCAAACCAGAACAGTCTACACAGACTGTTTGATGAAATGCCGGAACAGTCCTAGCTGGTAAAAAACGAAAAAAAATTGTGTCCAGTTTGGGGTGGCTTCTTACATTGGTATCAGAGCACAGAAAGTTTCTGCAGCCTACTGGTTAATTCAGAATTGAGTTTCAGTCTGAAACATGGCAGCCAAAGATAGGAAATGGTTGGCAAGAATACTTCACGAATCAATAAGTAAGCTCCGTAGTTTATCACAATCAAAGAATGATGCATTGGCGACATTGACAAGTGTAGAGTTATGTGTGATCATTGTTGAATAGTCACCTTCTAGCATATTGCAGATTGCCCTTGTTCTTACCGTGACATCTTTGGGTCAGCACAGGTGGTTGAGACATACAGATAAAGAGGTAAGGTTGTTGGTTCCTGCTTGTTTGGGCGAGGTCTTAAGAATATTGGCACCTCATGTACCTTATGATGATGACACAATGAAAGAGGTAATCAAATTGATGGTGGATAGCTTCCAAGATTTGGATGATGTTAAATGTTTCCATATTTCTAGGAAGGTGTTTATACTTGAAACATTTGCAAAACTCTGATTGGCAAACATCATGTTAGACTTCGGATTAGATGATTTTATTTACCAAATGTTTCACCATATCTTTGCCACAATCAAAAAATATCATACTGATAATGTTATGGCAGCCATGCAAACAATTATGATTTTGGTTATTGATGATAGTGATGTTATTTCTCAGCCCATTCTATCTATGTTATTGGCTGTTTTGAAGCAAAAACAGGTTATTATTACAGTAGAATATAGATTGGTTTACAAAGTTTTCAAACAATGTGAGGAGAAGTTGAAACCTTTCATGAATAATGTGGAATTTATAACAGAACATTCAAAGGGAAAAGGTACTTTGTCAAATGAGGAACAAGTGGTTGAAAAGAAAATTATAACTGTGGAAGTAAATCCTTCTGATTTAGTGTTGTTCAAACTCCAAAAATTGAATTATGCCATGAGGATGTAGCTGAAATTGAAAGACAAGATATAGAAGACAAATCAGAAATGTTGCTACATGATGATGAAATTGAACCCTTGCCCAATGAATCATGTGATTTGGAGGGAAAGATGAAAATTACCGAAGATATGATTGTTGCAGCTCTAGCACATTTTGATCATATACACAATGCCATTGAAGAACTCATTTGGAAAGCTCAAATTGAGGAGAGGCAAAAAGGAGTTGCAAGTGGAGTCACACATACGCACTTGTACTCTATAAAAAAAGCTTTGGAAACAATGAAAACAGATTATTTGAAATTGCTTATGGACAAGGGTCTAGCTGTGAATTATGTTGAAGAAAAAGAAAGAGAAGTTCATGATCTTCTTTGTTTGCAGTTAAGTATGACTCACTTTTCATTATAAAAAGCTGAAAATTCTATTTCTATTGCAGCCACTTCTGATGAACAAGAAAGTGATACAAAGATAATGGAGACTAAGAAATTAGTTGAAGGGATTGAGGAACTTCATAGATGTGAAACAATGCAGAATGATTCCAGCAGTCTTCGTAATAAGGGAATTCAATATGATGATAGAGATTGGACTCCACATCCTGAAAATGAATTCTTGAATTTTGAGGATCAATTTTCAAATGAAGGTACAGGTTGCAGCCATGATACAGCAGATATAACAGGTAATGAAGATAGTTTTTAGTTTGATACACTTCATGAATCATCAGTTATTGAGGAGCTTTCAATGATGGAAGAAGGTATGCATGACACATACAAAGACACCATTGAAAATGATGGAGAAAATGTGGATTCTATGAGAGTTAGCAGCAGTCAATTGTCTTTATATAAGTGTAATTTACTTCATGAATATGATGTTAATGTTGAACATCTTGAAATGGATGAAACTCAACCCAATTCTAGTGATATGTTTGATAAAGAATACAAGGTATGGGATCCAGGTAAAACTCAAGACTCTATTTCAAGGATGGGCTATAGAAAAAATTTCAGTTTTGTAGCTATTCATTTCTTAATCAGCCAACACATGAATTGTGTTATTAGCATACAGGTGGCTTGGTTAGAATATTCAGTCAATGGGGGGTTCAAGTATCAGTGAGATTTCAGTTTGGAGCCAGAGGTTGCTCGTTCTTTAGGATCACAGGTGTGTCGAGTTCAGATTTGGTTTGATTAGCTGACAATTTTTATCAGAGTGGTGTAGCGGAAAATTGGTAGTCTCTTCAGGAGATTGGTTTGGGATCCTAGAATAGCAAATGGTTTCGCGTTGTCTCAAACAAGTGATTTGTGGTTGTGCTAGCATTGCTTGAGGACAAGCAATATTTTAGAAGGGCGCACTGTAATATCCCCGATTTGAGTCAACATATAATTAAATAATTAATTTAAAGTTATCAGGGAGGATGAAAGATAAAGGCAACTTAAAATTAATTATTTAATCATACAAAGTAACTTAAGTTATAAAGTTAAGAAAATTAATAAAGTTATTTTTTGTTGAATTCTCAAAAGACAAAATAAAAGTGAAAAGTAAAAAGGATGAGAATTCAAACAGTCAAGAAGACGTAGAGTTGAGGAGGATTGAATAAAAGTTTGTTGGAGCATTTGTGCAAGCAAGTTGGATTTTGGATTTTGGAAATAGGTTCTAGTTTGGTGAACGCAATTCACAACCTTTCTGAGGTGGGGAGACCTCTAAAAGAAGAACACCTTCAATGTTGAAAGATGTTTCCTGGGTGTTGATAGCTGACAACCATATCCAGTGGCTGTGCTGGTACCTATTGTGGTAATTTTTAATGAAGTTAGTGAAGCTTTATTTGAAGACATTTCAGAATTTCATTATTGAATAGATTGTTTCCAGACAGTGTTGGAAGTTTGCTGATGAATTGTATTGGAGTTTGGTTATTAATGAAGATTGAATTACTCTGAAGAGATCTATGTTTATGTAATCTTTAAGATACATTGCTAAAATTCCTCTTCAATCGTAAAAAGGGTATTTGGCTCGGGAAATTACTTCAACGTTTCTGCAGTGGATCATTGAATGAAGTTATGAACTTTGCATTGGTATGTATACCTTGTGATTGTGTTAAATGAAGAGTTCGTGTATTTAGATATCAGATTCAAGGGAGCTTTCAGAGAAATTATTAGCCCTTTGCTGAATTTGCATATGAGGCGTAACACTGGAAGATAACAGGAAGTCGAAAACGTTATATGGAGTGGCCATTAAAATCAGGAGCTTACAACATGACGTGGAAAGAAGACTACATGGAGTCGATGAAACAATGCAATTATGAAGGTACTGATATTTTACACACCGGTGTAGTAAACTTTCAGAAGCCGCGCATCTTTTGGTGAAGAGCCTAAGGATTATAAACATATATAATTCAAATTCTTTACGCCCAAGCACTAGACTGTTGTAATTCTTGCAAGGGAATTGATAGTAGTAAAGGAGAAGATTTTAATAATGATATTTGAAGCCGTTGGTTATTAAAGGAGAAATCGATGTTCATTTGCTGCTAAGGTCAAGAGCCACATATTATAGAACTTTGTCGGTTCTTATTAGATGATTCTTCATCCACCACAATTCGGGAAAAAGACAAGGAATCATGAAACTGGGAAGGAGAGTCGAAGGAATTTGGAAACATCAACAAGAAGAGTATGGAATAAGTGATTAGGAGCTTTGTTATGAGCCGGTGAAAAATTATTGAAGAATCGTGGCAATACGAGGAATAGTCGTGGAAGTGGAATAGTCGTGGAAGTTAGAGAAGTCTCTGGAACTCAATTTTGATGCAAGATGCTATTCACATTAATTTTCGCCTTTATCTTAAATAGGGAATCGTGACAATTTCAAGAGGAAATCTCCTGTAACATAAAGCATCGAAATAATTATCATAAGTGCCAGCTTGTTTTCTACATGAGCCGCATATATGAGATGAGAGATTGCAGGTTAGTCGCCATTATTGGGGAAGTCGGGAATTGTTTAGAGGAGCCGGTAGAGTTTTGAGGTGTTATGAGGAACTACCAATAGTTGCGAATTTGAAATTAGTCGATGCTGAAGGAATACCAATAGTTTCTTTAATTTAAAGCCATCTTCAGAATACATTAAACATGTAAATGAAACTTATAAACCGCCGCTTGAAAACAAAAGAGAATCGATGCTTACATGGCACACGTGTTGAGAAAGAAATGGCGTGGGATTGTGTGAAGTTTTAATCGGGACATTTGGAGGCATCCTCATTCATGACCGACACTTGCATAATGGTGAGAATGAGTAATATTAAAATCGTGGAGCTCAACATTTATATCGGGAGCAGATTAAAATAAAGAAAGGTCACGGCTTATTTAGAGCCAAATATTGTATGCATAACCTTCCAGTAAGTGGGACCCTCTGCTGGTGATGTGGCAGACCAAAGAAGGATATCGCATCATATTTGAAGGCATCTCTCAGCGTTGAGGAAAGTTTGGAAAACATTTCCGAGCATTGTATGAATATTTCTGAGCGCTGTAGAGTATTCAATCAGCCTGTACATGCATATCATCTATTGCCGCTACTGCATACAGGTCAGGAACATTGCAAATTTAATTCATTAATCTTGGGAAATCTGCTTATTATTGTCAATGGAACTCTTTGTAACAGCTGGGCATTGTGTCAAGTAAAGTGTTTGATCTGCTGTTCATGAATCACAATCTTATATACACTCAGAAAAGCATACCAGTTGGCTGTAATTGCTTTTCTGTCATTGCTGTATGATAGCCAGCGCATATCAAAGGGAGTCTTTAGTGTAGTAGTTGTTTGCAAGTGCTGTAGCAGTCATTGGTCACTATTGACAGTGTTTTAAATGTATCACTGTATTGAATTGCAATATTAAAAAAGCCAATGCTACTATCTATCAAATGAGCGTAAATGCCAAACCAGAACAGTCTACACAAACTGTTTGACAAAATGCTTGAACAGTCCTAGCTGGTAAAAAAGGAAAAAAAAATTGTGTCCAGTTTGGGATGGCTTCTTACACTCAACTAGCCATAGTAGTAGCTAGACCAAAGACTCCACTTGGAAGCATGGCAAACTAGGTTCAGAATTAGGAATAGTGATATGCAATTATTGTTGTTTTCAGATGAAAGGAGGCAACAGTTGCGTTAAATATCTCACTACATGAAACAACTGTGCAAGGTATGTGGTTGTGTATCTTAGTAGAACTTGAGGTTACACAAGATGAAGTCTCTCCTCCCATTGCAAATGGGACTCAAACGAACATATGATATTGCATATCACCTTTCTTAGATATGTGCTAAATAATGAAGATTTTTTTTTAAATGTTAAATATCAAGCAGTAGGACTCATTGAAAACTGAAATCAAACCCCATCAACATCCCTGTTACTATGAAAGCATTCAACTCTGATCGTGAAGTTATTAAGGCTTTAATAACCAAAATTACAAGAGATGCTCAGAAACCTTAAGTCCATAAAATTCAAATCCTGACTAACAAGGATAGACAGTGCCTACCAAGATTGAGATTGGGTGGATTGATCTTGCATTGTTAAGGCATTATTGTTAAAACTTATCGATTTATTATCGCCTTTCTTCTGATTGTGCTCCAAGAAAAAGGCCTTTCCAACATAGGCAGCCATGTAATGAGCATAATTAATGCAAATACTCATGGATAGCTACCTTGCAGAGACATGTTCCCACCTGCATACCTTTTGTGGCCTATTTAGATTGCATCACCTTCTATTCTATCTATCATACATCCCTAATCCATTTCTTAAGTTGCCTACTTAATATGTAAATACATACATACTTCCTTGTATATACCAGATTGACATTGGAACATGAAAGGCTTGAGTCAAATAAAAAAGCAACACAGCAGATATAACCATTCCAAAAATCACTTGCCAACAAATTTTGTTTTCGTTAATTCTGACAAGTAACAAAAGTTATTGCCACTATTCAAGGCATTCTTACAAAAGAAATAAAGATGTACCTTCATATCAAGTTCAACAGCTGCAAGTTGTTCTTGAGCAAAGCGTCGCTTGAGAGAGACTGCTACAATCAACAAATCCTGTATGAAAAATCCATTCATCCATAACAGTCATTGTTAAAGCAATCATAGAACACAAGAAGAAAAAAGACGCAGCAAGATTGTCAAATAAGTTATAACTAACCGCTACACTATGACTTCCTTCTCCTAAACTCTAATAATTATAACCTGCCAACAAATATTCAGCAATATCATGTTACCTTCATTGAAATTGCAAGCTTCAAGCGTCGCACATTTAGCCTGCCTATCAAATCAGTAAGCCTAGATATAGTTGTTTCCAGATCTTCTTCATTCTCCATTGATTCAAGCTTCCTTCTACGCTGATCTATCCGAGATAGAATGAAAAACTATAACCATGAGATGCTAACCAATAACCATAAAATTCTAGTTTGCAGTACTCAGTTAAGTTTATTTATATGATGATCAATTCAAAATTTATGAAACATTTTTATGTGTTCTGATGCATTCTCACATCACATTTTTTACATAACAGATGTTGCACACCTATTCGATTTTCCATCTCTTGTCGCCTTCTTCGTTCCAATTTCATGTTATTGATGATCTCTTCCTGCAATTACAAAGAAATTTGTATCTCAATAATTATTCTTAAATTCAAAATAAAAATCTAACGACCACATTGATTACATACTTTCTCTTAAAAAAAGATGCATTATAGTTTATTATCACACCCGCTTCCTGTGAAGTTTTGCAGCTTCATCTTCCAAATGTCTTTGTTCACTTGATATTGACTTAACATCATCATCTAATTGTCCAATATGCACTTCACATGCTCTCCTTTTACTAATAAGCTCATTAACTTCTCTCATGTCCACATCTGTAATTAACAGAAATTCAGGTCATCTTTTATGAGGAAAATATCCTGAAATAATGCAATCATATGATGTCAAGCAAATCCAAGGAACTGATGGTATCCCAGCATTTTGACACCACTTACTGGAAGCAAATAATCTTGATCCTTGTACTGAACTCACACTTGCTGAACTATGGCCTCCATATCGAGAAATTGACCAACGATAATGATTTTCAGGAGTCCATAGGTCCATCACTCCTAATTTGTTTGCAACATCAGCTCTGCGGTTGGTCTCTTCTGAACCAATGAACTGAAAGGAAAAAAAAAAGTTTAATCTCAGTATAAAATTTAAGCAATATTTAGTAAATTAGTTAATGGTCTAATCTGTTATCTGCTGAATCTTTCAGTTACATTTAAATCAGCTTTTGTTTACATGTTAGATGATAATATGCCATAATATTGTTACAAAGCACTAGTCATGAATAAAAATATTTATAATAACATACCGAGTGATCTAATGCAGCCTGACTTATTAAAACTTCCTTCACAGCAGATGGGGCCTCAAATACTTCATCAAGCCTTGATGTGATTCCCAGATTCCGCATCTATATTATGCAATTGAGCATTAAATAAGGCACAACATAAGAACCATTACAGGTGCAAAGAATGATTCAAATATAGAAAGCCTTACTGCGTCCGTTACTGGCTGAGGTTCATTCCACATTTGTCTATTTCCAGTGTAGTTGAGAACAGGAATATCAAATGATTTCAAGTTTTTCACAAGCAAGTCTCGATCATCTGAATCCTGAGTTATGAATGACTGCAATAAACAGAAAAGTTTACTTAACGCATAGATTTTTTAGAGAGAATATCCCCAAAAATTAGTTTATAAATAGCATTCTTCAATAGAAATTTTAATTTAGGACAATTAAAGCATGAAATTCAAGTTAATTAGCAGTAGAGAATGGATCAACATCGACATTTCCCAAAAAATGACTTTTTTTAATTCATGCAATCAAGAAAAATGAGAAAATGTGGTTTCTTTTAAGTTTAAGACTTAAAATATTTACCTACTCAAATAATAATAAAATTCTCAGCTGAGTCTATAATGTAAGAAAATCACAAATGGATACATATAACCAATTAATAATCCATTTTAATTCTATTTAAGCTGTCTTCAATATTTATTCAGTGGCCAAGAAGTAGATATTCTTTGATGAAGGCATGCCTGAAATAAGCACGCCACATTAAATTTGTTATCCAACCACTCAAAATCCAAACTAGCATCACAATTTACAGAGAGAAGTCAAATCTTTTCTGATTCCAGTGTTATGATTCGGCAGAAAACTCTAAAGGACACTAGTTTAAGGTCCAGATGCTTTGTTGGGCTGTGTAGCAGAGAAAATTCAAGCCCATAATTTTCATTGCACCACAAGTCCCGTAGTTTTTTTTGCGGACTCTGGATTGGCATTCAAATGATATGGTTGGAAAGTAGAAAAAAAGGTATAATGAATACAAGGTAATTAATATTGCACTAAAGAAAATAAGAGTATTGTGGAGAATGTTGAGTTTATTGTGCACTACAAGTCCTATAAATGAGTAAATGGAAGGGGCAGTTAAAACTTACAAATAATAAGTGTAAGGATCTGTTGATGCGCGTTTTATGACACAACAAACATTTTAGAACAAAGTGTCACAAACGCTCTATTCTCTCTTGAAAAACTACTTCCTATGCTAAGATTGCAAGTGAGGTCATAGGGTAATTCCAATGTTTAAGATGAACGCGGATAGGCTCTGTGGTATGGATGTGATTTGCTGTGGGCACAAGTAAGATTTTGCAAGTTATACGAAAAAGCAGAGACATAAATGCAGTACCATTTTGGATTTTTTGATTTATATAAAAAAAGTGAAAAAAGATTTAGGGTTTAGAGACTTTTATGCTACTCCTAAGAAATCAAGAGAAGACGAAGACTAAGTGAAACCAAATAAACCATACTCTGTTTCGCCACGTTTAACGACAACTACGCAGAGCAAGTGCAATCTTCTAGGAATGTGCTTGTGATTTTCACGTGATAAATAATTGCCATCAGATCGAACAACAATTATTAAAACAGAAGTTAAGCATCCATAGTAAAGCTCAGTCTAACTTTGCACATTGAGTGAAATCATCCACCCAAAGAAAGTATGAGCTCGGTTTCACTAATCTCCGTTATCAATCAATCATTCTTCTAACATACATTTTAATTCAAATCTGCTAAGCGAGAAAGAAAATATGCGACCATGCAACTATTCAACAATCAAGTACTCAAAGCACCTCATGCATTTGAACTTCATTATCAAAGTAGCTTTTTCACAACAATCTCATAAGAACTCTCTCTTTATTTCTACAATCTATCTATCTCAAATCTGCTCTAACTTCTTAATGAATATCTAACTTCTAAGCCTCTAACTATTTCTAATGAATTTCTAATGAGAATGAGGGAGTGAGGGGGGGGTTTATATAGTTTTTCAAGATTACAAAGAACGGCCGAGATTGATTAAAGATCAATGGCCAAGATTAAATGGAACTAAACCCTAATTAGGGTTTCCAAAACCACAATCAGTTAACTGAAGAGAACACTAGACAACTGGAGTGTCATCCTTATCCACTTGTGCAGCCTCACGTTTGGCGAACCTGGACACTATCAGGTCGACCTCCTCCATGGCAATGTCGGGCAGCACGCTGATGTTGTACTCCAGCAAATCCAAGTTCTCGGCACATTCTGCAAACATAGTAGCCCACGTTGGTTCCTGTAGCAAGAAAGAACTTCTGATGGCCATGAATTCGAACACTTTGGTGAAGCCTTCCTTCATAATTGGCCCGGTGGTGGAGAAAACTTTTTGTACTTGCTCCTTCAGAATCCTTGGCCGCAAGTGTTTCCTTCGGACAATCTCCTTGTCTAGCATATCTGCAGCCATCTCATAGATTTTACTTTGAATTTCTTTTACTTGTTCTTCAACTCTACCACTATCCTGCTTCACCTTTTCGAGGACTCCTTTCCTTGAGATCAAAGCATAGTACCATCCGTTGAAGTCATATGCTGCTCCGGCTTCAATAACCTTGTCTTCGATCAATCTCTGCTTAGAAATGCCCTTCAATTCCCGAATGTATGGGATGATCCTGCTTTGAATATCCTCAAGACTACTCCACGACTCCGCAAGTTCTGCAATTCGTGAAAGCATGAAGGAAGCCTGTTCATTTATATGTGCCAACTTTTCTGCAAACACCAACGCTTCTTCTTTCCTTCCAATCATCCAGCTTTTAGCTTCCCTCGCTGTTGTCAACTCTTCTTCAAAATTTGCATCTGGTTCCTGTGAAGCAGTTGGAGGTAAAGGCACTGCCTGTTCACCTTCGTTTAGTGGCTTTGTCAAGTGCTGGATGTAGTCCTTTAGGCGCTGGATTTCTTTCTTGTACTCTTTTTTCTTGGCAACTTCTTTTTCTAATCTGGCCTTGATGGTGGCCACGGAATTATCCAAGTCTTCGACTTCCTGCCCTTTTGATGTTGGACCCATGTCGACAGTTGTGATAACATATTCCTCAGGCGCAATCTCGTCTTGAAACTTGTCGGCCGTAGGCACTACAATTTGCACCGTGCGATTTCCAGCTTCATCTCTCTAAATGGTTGAGAACTTCTTGGCCTTCTTCCTCAGGGCAGTTTGCTCTAATCTGGCCAGAAAATCTGTGTCATTGTCCTCCTCAGGGACCTCCACTGGCGCTTTTCTTTTCAATCTTTCCTTCAGCCATTCTGGTACTGTTGGCTGTTCAATTATGTCCTCTTGATTTTGGACGTCCTGCATGTCTTGTATTTCCTGTTCTTCCTGAATTTCTGGCATACTTTGAATTTCTTGGACTAACTGCATATCATGGATCTCCTGGACGGATGGGTCCTCTTGAATGCCTTTGAGGGCGGAAATCATTCCTTCCTCGAATTCTCCATCTTCGATGTCTGTGTCGTTATCCGATCCTAAGATTTCCGTGCTTGCTGGAGAGGGTTGATCATCATCTTCTATTTGAATTGGCTCTACATTTTCCACTGGAGAAGGGATCATGGCATTTTCCAAGGATTCTCTATCTAAGGCAAGCATCTCTTCTATGTTCCTGGAAGTAGCCGACTGGAGGGGTTTAGACTTATGTTTCTTCCGTGAAGGGCCCTCATCTATCTCTTTACATTTGTCTTGAATTGCAGATTTATCGGCTTCTTTCCTCTTCTTGGAGTTGGCAGCATCTGCTTGTCCATCAGCATGAGATGCACCGGCATTTGAAGAACATGACTCAGTGTCTCCCATCAACTCGTAGGTAAATTGCACCTTTCTCTGTTTTAACACTTCTACTTGACGATCTATCCACCACTGAGAGTACTTGAAAACAGGGCGCATCAAGGTGGCTAGATCACCCATCTCAGGCTCGAACCATTTTATAGGAGGTAGTGGCTCATTTTCTTTGAAGCCTGGCTGCACATATATTCCATCATCTTGCAATTGGTCAGGTATTTTGAAGAGCTCGGTCGTCCTTATCATGCTTAATGGCAACCTTGACCATAACCTTCTCCTTACATCATATTCATCGGCTGCGTTGGCCCAAAAGTCCTCTAGGTCAACCCGATGTTTGTATCTTTCTCCGTCCACAATCTTGATGTGATGAAGCGGATCGAAGTTGCTCCTGGCTTTATATGAGATGAATGGATATTGCTGAATCTCCAGTCGAGCAACCTTTGCTGCTTGTGCTGTCGGGCATGACTCCTCCATGTTGCCGATGAAAAACGGAAAGGTGACAGCAGCTTTCTGCTTAGGCCTTTGGATATTCTGATACGTTTCTAACTGTCTTAGCACTTCCAACAATACCATCCTGTTAGTCGGATAGACAGGCAGTCTATAAGGATTTCCGGAAAATCCTTGGATTCTGATGTAGGTGAACTTAGGATACTGAATGAACTAGAATCCATACCGACTGATCAAGCTCTTGGCTTCATGCGAGAGTCTTTGGTGCGTTCCGCCCTGAAGAAGCCGGGTGATATACATCAAAAATGCATCGTGAGCTCTCCGGAAATGGGACTTCTCTTTCAGCTGCAGCTGTGGATAGCAGTCGTAGACTTTGAATTTCCCCTCGCCGTTGCCAACCACGCCTTTGCATGTCAAGCCAGGATACTTATAGTATCTTGCAAGTGAATATACAATGTATGAGCTCATGTGAAAAATTTTGGTCTGCTCAAAGTTGACCAATTGTTCGTGCAAGCTGTCACTAATCATCCTGGACCAATTGAACATTTTGACTCCAGTGATTATTTCGTCAATAAAATAGTACATCCATTCTTCGAAAGGAGCACCGTGGGCACTGCCTACCATTCTGTTAAGTAGCAGAACAATATCACCATATTCCTCTTTGAAGTGGGTTCTGATCAATTTTTTCGGCATCTTGCTTGCAGTAGGCTTTGGTTTTAATAACCAATTCTTGTTTATGTTGGATGCACAGAGATCCTTCTGACTTTGATAAAGTTTGAGTGCATCTTGCTTGGTGCGATAGGATGTTCTGTTGTACACTGGGATGCCAAAAGTTTCCTGGATTGCTGGCTCGGACAAGTAGGCAAGGACCCTTCCGTCAGGAGCTTCTATCTATCTGTCTTGTGCGTTGTAATGTAGTGCGCATTCTGCCATCAGCTCAGGACATTCTTTTGCCAATGGAAATCCAGCTGCATGGACGATTCCATTGCGCATCATCCTCATGGCGATTGGTGTAGGCAAACGTCCGTCAGTCCCGTACATTCTCTTTCGGAAGTCTTCAAGATCTACGTGGCCAAGATCAGTGTCTAGAACGTGCTCCCACTTGGACTTGATCTTTGATTGAGTTTGGACACCTTTGCTTGCAAATTTCATCTTGGCTGCTTCGAAAAATAGATCTGCAAGAGAAGGAAGAAAGGAAAATCAGAATTCGACATTAAAATCAGTTTGAAAGAACATTCCAGCTGGTAATCAAATTAGATTTCGCGAAAAATAACAAGCTGGAAAAATAAATAAATGGTGAAGCTTCATGTTAACATGAAATGGACAAAAAAATCTGCCTTGTGACTTCTTGGAGACGTGATCACGATTGCAATGCAAGCTGATAACAGATTATTTCCTTCACTTTGCTGCAAATTTCTCAACCTCTTGCCTAAAACAATTTTTTTCTCACCACTTTTCTTCTCAAAATCGAGTGATTGCACAAATGAAAAACGAAATCACTTATAGAAGTGAGAAGGTCGATCGTTTTAGTAAATTTGCAATGTTTCCCTTTGAATCAAGTTCGAACTCATCTTTCACTTTGCTTTCGTATGGCAAGTTCTATCCTCAATCACCTCGTTCGGGAAGTTTCTAATTTCATTCACAGTCCAACAAAACTCTTTTTCTCTCTTTCCAATTTTGAAATTTTCAATACTTATCTCTTTTTTGGTGTTGGAAAATAAATGATTAAAATAATTAAATAATTATTTTATGTGTCCATTCCAACCCGTTCGTTTTATTGGCCAATAATTTTTTGATTTTTTGAAAATTTCCTTGCCAATGCCTTAGGCCAATTTTTCATTTTCTCGAATTTTCTTACTATGATCTCTGCCATCCAACTTATTTGTCCATGATTTTTTTGATCGTTTCCCAAAAATACTTGGCCAATTTTATTTGGCCATAACTTGTATCTTGTCCAAAATTCTCTCGCCACGTCCAACTTTTTCCTAGCCATGTCGAGAATTATTTTGCCATTTACCTGATCTTTCCACAATCTTCCTAGCCATGGCGAAGATTTTCTTTAGTCACTTTGATACTTGGACACATTTTAATACTTTCCAAAGGTTCATACTTAGGCAAAATTTTGATTTTTTTTCCTTTCCTTAACATGGTGGACTTTAACATTTTCTTTGCCATTCACTTTTCCTTGGCTATGCCTTAGCCATTTTCCTCTTTTACCTTGGCGGACTTTGATATTTGTTAAGCCATTTCTCCTTTTGGCTAGGCGGACTTAGCACATTTTGTTGCCACTTTGAAATTATCTAAGGCGGACTTCCTCTATTTGGTTGCCACTTGACTTCTTTTGGTGGGCGGACTTTGGGATATGGATGGCCATTCATAGGGCGGACTTTGGGCTTCTCCAAGCCATTTCTTCCTTCACCCAAGGCGGACTTCAGCCTTTGTCTGTCCATTGCTTCATTTAGAGGGCGGACTTCCTAGTTTTTATTGCCATTGGACAGTTATCTTAGGGGCGGACTTGGCTGATGGTCTGGCCATTCCTTCTTTGCCTTAGACATTTTACTCTTTCCATAGGGCGGACTTCCTTGTTTCTTTAGCCATTGTCCAATATTCAAGGCGGACTTCCTTGAATCTGTTGCCATTTTCCTTCTCTCCCAAGGGCGGACTTCCTAGCTTTCATTGCCAATCACAACATGGACAGGGCGGACTTCAACAGATTCATTGCCATGGACCATTTTTACCCAGCTTATGTTAAAGCGGACTTGGCTGTTGGTCTGGCCGTTGCCTCCTTTCCTTAGACATTTTCCTCTCTTTTCCTGGTCGGACTTCAGCTTGGGACTGTCCATTGCTTCAGATTTTATGCCATTTGCTTCACATTGTCAGCCATTGCCAACTTTAAACTGGCTTTGTGAAGGCGGAATCCATAGTTTGCTTGGCCATTGCTCAGAATTTTCTGCCATTGGCATCTTTCTTGACTAAGGCTGAAGGTGTTTGCCATTCATTTCTTCTGTACTTCACCATTACTTGTGAGCTGAAGGCGTATATCTCAGTTTTCTCCATGATTGTGTTCAGATTTTCCCATGAACTGTTCAGATTTCTCACAAATTTCCAGATTTCTTGACGAATTTCATGAATTTTTTACCAATTTATTGATGAATTCATCATCTCATTCACCATTTTCGATGTTCTTTACCAGATTTCTCTGTGATTTTCTCGAATTTTCCAGATTTTTGAACTTTTTATGTGATTTTCCAGATTTTTACCAAAATTTCAAAAAATCTTCGAATCGATTTTCTGAGAGTTTCGTTGCTCGTTTCGAACTTCTGAGTGCGTTTTTGAAACTCGTGATCCTTCTAAAAATAGAAACTTTCTAAAAATAGAAATTTTCCAAAAATAGCAACTTTCCAAAAATAGACCCTAAAAATTAGGGATCCAAGAATTGCCCAAAAGTGCCAAAAAAGTAGGTCCTAAAAAATAGGGGGGCCCGGGGTGAGAAACCCTAAAAACTTGGAGGTGTCGGAATTGACTGAAACGACAGTCGATCTTCGTCTACCAGGTCTTCTAAGCACAATGGCGATGTTCATACAGTGATCCAGGCGAAATTTCATTGACTCGACTCGGGTGACCGTTCAAAATGCAGACTTAAAACCCCCAAACAGAGAGCAGACAAAACGAGGCGCGCAAAAGCAAAACCCTAAAAAGCAAACGACAAGGGTCCCCATTTGCAATGGGGCAAGGTGTGAGTTAGGTCACAACAGGATCATTTAACATCCACTAATAAATGAAGGCACATTCTCCTATTTATACACAAAACAGAAATTAAAAATAGGTAGAAAAGGTTAATTAAGCTTCAATAAATTGTAGTTAAGGAACCCACAGGGAACCCTGCCGCTCCTTGGGCACTCCCAGCAGCTCCCATACCCAAACGCTCCTAGAGTGGGCATGGGAGCAAAATCCAAGAAACCTAGTAACTTAGAAAAAAATCAATAGATTTGGCACAACATGTTGGACACAGGGATCCATGACATCCATTTGAAGTTCCAAGGGTTTAGTTGTCTCTCAGATCGCCCCCCTTAGAATATTGCCAAAGCCAATGGCCCAAACTTCACTGAAAGGCATCCTAAGAATTTGTATATGATTCCTCTTAATTAGAGTCAAAAGAGGAACTGAACTTGCAAGGCATCCCCATTCTACGATCTACAATTCAAACTAAAATCACTTGCCACTTGCCAGCTCTCTTAAGATTTATCTTTTAAGCTCTATAGAAAAGAACATAGAAATTGTTGTTGAATTTTACGTAAAAAAATCCATACCATTCAACATTTCCTTGATCTACAGATCAACCATCCAAAATAACCACTTTAAAACTTTCACACTATCATCATGGCTTGAATGCTTAGAAATGAATAATCCCTAGAAGGACAAATTGACAGCAAATTCAAAACCTTCTTCCACTATTTTATTGATATTAGAATCACAAATGTTCGCAAAAGTTTAACACACATAAGAAGTCTTTCAATGTCACATATTATTGCAGAGTACAGTGGGATTGAAAGTAAATGACTGAACCCCTACCACAAACTACAGCAAGAAAATGAAAATTTACAAATCTGGTGATCTACATTTCTTTGATAAACATAGATATGCACTTGATTATGAGCCTGGCAATAGAGAAAATAATGTGTATTTGATAAAATGAAAAAAAAAAAAAACCAACTATGACGAGGCAAAGATAACAAATGAATTTATGGAAAAGGTGTTACAAACAGTCAGAAGATCTTCTTGTATTCTGAATAAATCCTTTTATAATCAAAATATAAAATCCATTCAGCTGAAAGCACAAGATTGGTATTTTGTTTGTGCACCTTCCACAAATATCCACATCTCACAGATATGTAATGTCCCCTTCTCAATCCTAAGCTATTCAGTGGCCGCTAGCCTATTTCCAGAGTCCCGTAGGCTAAATGGAGTTAAGGGGATTTCATGATCCTCAAAGGATTCGTGTCAACATGTTCAGAAGAGTATACTGATGTTACCAATGAGCTTTTGTGGGTTTTTTTGGGTTTTTATTGGGCCTTGGTCAGCAGTATGGCTATTCTTAGCAATGGTTCTTTTTAGTAACTTACTACTTTTAGTAAGTTCCAATGTGATTCAGATTGAGCCGGTTTGGAGATTTGGCTCACTTACTATTTTTAGCAATTTTCTATTTTTAGTAAGTGCTATTTTTAGCACCCGACTCTAGCAGCAGTACAATGCAGTGGTTTCTAGTTTCAGCATTGGTGAGTTCAAATGTTTTTTGGAGCAATATTTATTCGCAATCACTTAAGTCTTCTAAAAGGTTGTTGAATGAAGATAACGAATTGTTGTCAAGTTGGGGATTGAATCCTTCAAGGCTTTGAGGATGAAAACCCTCAAGGTTGCTCTAGTTTCCAAGTTCAGAGATACTCCCTAACTAGACATTGGAATGGCTTCACTACAGGAGTCACCATTGAGCTTGGTGAAGATTTCAGTTTGTTTCCATGATGATTTCCTTAGATGTTTTCTAGTATACGCATATTTTGGTGTGGTTACTAACTTGCAGAGCTTTTGGGAATGATTTGGAGTGGATTTTCTTGGTTTACTACTTGTTGGCTGTACCATTTCCATGTCTAGGCCATACCACTTCTTGGCTCATACTGGTTGAGGCATCAAATATCATTTTGTGGGTATTCCTTCATTGTTTTCTACAGACCCGAGCGACCTGATTGGAGAGTTTGCAGATTTTTTGGTGGAAGATTGGATATTTGGGAGCTGATCGCCCCTCCCAGCAGGCCGTACAGATTGGTGTTTCAGGTGCTTGGGTTTTTTGAAGACTTCTGCCCCTTCTAATCTGCCTTTGGTGTCTGTTGGGTGGCGCCTTGACCTTCCTATGATCTTGCAAACAGTTCGAAGGCATCCTATGGATGTTTGGATGACATTTTGGGGTGGCATGTCATTGTGGTAGCTGCTTGTTTTGATGGTTTCAGACCTGTAACTTGCATATCAGTCCTTTGCAGTAGTGTACCACACCTCATACTAATTTATTTAGCCATGTTTTGTGAAGTATATTTACTAACGTGTTGCAAGGTTAGCTTATTTGCTTAGTGGGGTTTCATGTGGGAATGTTCTTTTCATGCTTTTAGACATACTTTGCAGTTACATAGCAGAGTTATAATTGTTAGTATCAATTTGTATTGAGCTCACATTGTAACACTGATTTGGTAGTACCAATCAGTGATTTAGCTCTTATTTGGATTTGATACAAACCCCATTGAATAAGTGGCATCTTTGTTTTCCCACTGAAAAAGTGGTGTGATTTCATATTCCACTGAAGAAATGGCTGCTAGTACTTACCCAACTGAATAAGTGGTTTCTTTTTTGCACTCATCGTTGGAAAGCGGAAGAGTTCTTTACTTTAGTTTGTACCACTACATAAGTGGAAGTTTATTACTCACCCCACTGAACAAGTGGCTCTTTTAGTATTGCAATGTAAACCTTGCCACCGTATGCTCTCACCTTGCCCACATCGGGATTTCAGTGATCAGAAAGTGGAAGGAGGTTGATTTTCAGTTGCTTATCTTGATTATATTTCTAATGCTAACAAGTTGTAAAATTGAAAAAATTGGAGTGGTTTATTACAATGGTATCAAAGTTGGTCATCCTGCCAACCTGTGCCTAACACTTGTTTACAACTGCTAAAACCTATCTATGAGTGATAGGGAAATATATTACAACTGTGAGCAAAAGAGACAATTATATCATATTTCTCAAACTCCAATTTGTAATAACCCACCCTTATTTTTTTTCAAAACTTCACAACTCGTTAACATTAGCCAATAATCAACTGTAATAAACTCCTTCCCACTTTCTAATCACCCAAATCCCGATGTGGGCAAGGTGAGAGCATAAGGTGGTAAGGTTACAAACTAGGTTACCGAATCGCTCTGTTGAGGACGTCATTTCCAGAAACGAAACGATTCAAGTACGGAAATGGGTATGAATCGCTTTGGAGTTGCCTCAGACTTTGACGAGCTGCACAGAGAAACCTCTGACGCGTGCCTCGGAGTTTAACCAGTTGCAGAGAAACCCCTGACGGAAAAAAAAGGAAATAAACATGCAACACGGGAAGAAATGTGTGCAGCAGTCTTCTCTAATTTTTTTTAAGAAACGAAAAAACGTCAACCCAATAATATATATTGTCATTAGATAATATAAACTGTATTCTTTTTTTTTTAGTTTAAATTTAATTTTTTTAATGTTTTAGTCTTTCGATATTTGATAATGATATTTCATAATGCTAATACCTAGATATATAATAATATATATTATAATTTTGAATATTTTTCTGTTTATATTGTAAATAGTAAAAGCATTCTTACTATTAACAGAAAAAGTGGTTACAATATATAAAAGATACAAAACACTAGACATTTATGATGTCTATCTACCTACAGACTACAGTAGAAACAGTAGAAATCTAAGCTAACTAAGACAATATAATATTGACCATTAACATAAGAAGATAATATTCTAACACCCTCCCTTAATGGTCAACCTGTCAACAACACCAAGTTGCCCCCTGAATTTTACAAACTTATCCGGACTCAAAGACTTGGTGAGAATATCTGCAGTCTAATCCGTTATTGGAACATACTATAGTTGAACTAATCATCTTCTACCAGCTTGCGGATGTAGTGACAATGAAGCTCAACATGCTTGGTACGTTCATGGAAGACTAGATTTTTGGCCAGTTTGAGCACACCTTGATTATCAATGTACAAGGGTGAAGGTCCTGCTTGTGACATGTGCATGTCAGAAAGCATCATGCGGAGCCAAACTGCGTCACCTGCTGCTTTAACTGTTCCTCGATATTCTACTCCAATCAAGGAAAGAGCCACTGCCTGTTGCTTCTTGTTGATCCATGTTATAGCACCTGTAACCAAACTGAATACATACCCAAAAGTAGATTTTATGTCATCCACTGAACCTGCCCAATCGGAGTCTGTGTAACCAATCAGCTTAGGATCCTTGCACCTACCATAGAGAATGCCATAATCTTAAGTGCCCTTAACATATCTCAGCACTCGCTTCGCTGCAAACCAATGATCAGCTTTTGGAGCTATCATGAAGCGAGAAATGTAGCTCACTACAAAACTGATGTCAGGTCTAGTGGCAGTGAGGTAGATGAGACTAGCCCGCTAGTTCCCTGAATGTCGTTTCATCGACCGGAGGTGAATCAAAGTTGGTTGACAACTTCAGCCCCTTCTCCATAGGTGTGGAGGCAAGTTTGCAATCCTGCATCCAAAATTTGTCGAGCAGACTTCGAGCATATTTAGACTGAGAGATAAAAATACTATTAGTTGTCTGCCAAACCTCAATACCCAAATAGTAATGGAGATGCCCCAAATCTGTCATGTCAAAAGCCTGAGACAAATCCTGTTTGATCGCTGCAATCAAATGTGTTGAACTGCCAATAATGATCAAGTCATCAACATAGATAACAAGAAACAAAATATCATCACCAAAGTGCTTGACATACAGATTACTGTCAGAAGAACTGTGTTGAAAACCATGATCAACCAAGTACTAATCAATCTTGATGTACCATACACGAGGAGCCTATTTCAATCCACAGAGTGCTTTCACAAGCCTACATACCTGATGTTCTTTGCTGGCAACCTTGAAACTAGGGGGCTACGTCATGTAGACTTCTTCCTACAACTCACCGTTGAGAAAGGCACTCTTGACATCCATCTGATGAACTATCCATCCAAACTAGGCTGCAAGAGCGAGAAGAAGATGAATTGTGCTCATCTTGGTAGTAGGAGCAAAGGTCTCCTCATAATCGATGCCCTCCCGCTGTGTGAATCCCTGAGCAACTAATTTGGCCTTGTATTTATCCATAGTACCATCGGCATGATACTTGACCTTATAAACCCATTTGCAACTGATAGGTTTCTTCCCAGGAGGAAGATCAGAAAGAACCCAAGTGTGATTCTTCAGAAGACTATGGTATTCTGTCTAGATAGCCTTTTCCCACTATGGAATTCCTTTAGCCTCTAAATACGTTTGAGGCTCATAGATGTTGTGGATGTTGGCCATAAGAGAAAAATTGATTGTGTTTGGCTGCTTGCTCTTTCTACAAGTTGATTTGCCTTCAATGAGTTCATTATCATGAAGATCTCTGACAGTCTTGAGCCACCACTTAGGTCGACGAGTAGAAGTACCAACATCTGGAATAAGAGAAACATCTCCTAGGATTTCTAGAACAAAGTCATCTGGGTGTGAGTCCTGAGGAAAATTAGGTGGTGCTAGATCATGACTTGTAGACTCCTCATCTTCAAAGTCAGAATGCTCTAAAGCCCTCCCATCATGGGAACCAAGAGGAAGACGAACACCCTCATCAGAAACCTTCATAGGCTGATCCGCAGGACTAGTAGTAGGAACCCATGGACTAGTAGTCTCATCAATCACAACATCACAACTAAATATGAGACGGTCTGTCTCCACATCAATCAACCGGTATGCCTTGTGATTGTCGCTGTAACCAGTAAACATAAGTTGCTAGCTGTTGGAGTCCAACTTGGCACGTTTGGCTTCTGGAATCCATACATGAGCTGTAGAACCAAAGACTTTCAGATGCCCACCTTAGGCTTACATCCTGACCAGGCTTCTTCGGGAGTCATCTTCTTAACGGCCTATGTAGGTGACCGATTCAGGAGGTAGACTGCAGTGTAGACTGCTTCAGCCCAGTATTTCTTAGGTACATTTTTGTACTCCAACATAGAACAAGCCATTTTAGTAACGGTACGATTCCTACGTTCAACGACACCATTTTGTTGAGGGGTGTATGGTGTGGTAAGTTGGCGCTTAATGTCGTGTGCAGCACAAAAAGTAGAGAAGTCAACTGAACAAAACTCCCCCCCATTATCTGACAATAGAGTGACAATCTGCGAACCTGATTCCTTCTCAACTAAGGCCTTATACTACTGAAATGTACTGAACACATCTGATTTATGTTTGAGAAAATACACCCACATTTTCCGACTGAAATCATCAACAAATAATAAAAAGTACCTGGACCCAGTAACAGATGGAGTGTTTATTGGTCCACATACATCAGCGTGAACCAGTTGAACTACCTTGGAGGCTCGCCAAGAATCACCATCCGAGAACGGTGTCCGATGTTGCTTCCCAGCTTGACAGGCTCCACAAACTCCAGGATTTTGAGTTTGGATCTCAGGTAGACCAGCAACCAAACCCTCCCAAGACAGTCGAGGAGATAGTGCACATTCAAGTGCCCATAAGCTGATGCCAAAGTTTGTTGATGGAAGTACTCCTGGCTGCCAAAGCATGCTCCTGAGAATCACCAGAATCAACAAGTCTATACAGACCATGATCCTCAAGTCCCATAGCAATTGTAGTACAAATCTCCCTATCAACGATGCTGCAGGTGGACAAACTGAAAAATAACATCCAACTGGGGAGAATGCCGCATGATCTGACTAACTAAGAGAAGGTTATGTTCCATGTCGGGAACATAGTAAACATCAAGAAAGAGTAAATTTCTTCCTCCTGAGTGAATCTGGACAGTGCCCTTACCAGCAACTGTGTACTCTTTCGCCTCCTCCAAAAATGACAGAATCAGAGAATGGTTCGAATTTTGTGAACCAATCCCGACGATGAGTAAAATGTCGCAATGCCCCTGAATCAATATACCAGGCAGAAGATTGTACTGGATCTGCTGTTCTCTTGGCCATAAACGCATAGAATGCAGACTCTTTCTGCTCAGTGTGCTCTGCGACATTTGCCTTTTGATGAGACCCTCCCTGCTTCTTTTGTTCAGAAGCCAATCGAACCCGACAATCAGCCTTCATGTGACCATACTTATGGTAGTAATTGCACTGAACGTTCTTCTTCTTGCTGTCCTAAGAAGAACCAGAGCTTTTCAGCTGAGAAGTTTGCGCCTTCCCTTTGTTCTTAGCAGAAGATTTGGCAGAGAACACTTGCTCTATGGAGGTGCGACTGGTACTGCTCCCAAACTGTTGTCTCCAGCAATCCTGCTGCAAGAGGATAGATAGTACACAGCTCCGGAAACCTCAGATCAACATTAGCAGACGTAATGTTGAGAGTCTCGATGAAATGTTCATAAGACTTAGGCAAACTTTTCAAAGTAATCACTACCATGTCCTCTTCCTCCATCGTCCAACCAATAGCTTCCAACTGGTCGCGAATGTCCTTTATCTTTGTCAGATGCTCCTAGAGAGGGGTCTTCTCGTCCATCATTATCGAAAAGAGCATGTTCTTAAGAAAGAACGCGCGACTCTTATCTGGTGTTTCATGGAGATCCTTCAAGTACGTCCAGACCTCAGTAGCTGTTTTGCCTGACAGCACTTGTGACAACTGGTCGTCAGTGATTGAAAGCTTGATGAGCATGACAGCTTCCCGGTTGCGTTCATCCCATTTGCCCTGATCCTTTCCGGCTACAGTGGGACGGGTTGAGTTCCCCAAAACGCCTTGATCGAGACACTGATATTTAAAGACCGTACTCATGCACTGCTTCCAAGTGTTGTAATTCTTCCCATTGAAATTTTGGCTGCTTTTGAGCATTATATTTGTCAAAGATGCCATCATGTACAAAGAGGTCAAACTGGTGAAGGCAAAACGAAAAAAGAAACAGCACAAATTCAAAGCAGAAACCCTAGCACAGATTTTGAGGCACTTTGAAGACAAAACCCAGAAGATTTGAAGAGTACCCAGAAAATGTTGCTGAAAACCCAAAAAATTTCGTCAACACCCACTTGCACAAATTTTGAGGCATGAAAAACGAAGTACCCAAAAAAAACTAAAGACAACCTAGTTTAGCTCTCGAAAAACCCACCAAGAATCTACAATCAAAAAAAAAATTTGACTTGATCTGAAAGGTCAAAACCCTAGTCGAGTTCTGAAAAAACCCTAGGCAACCATGGATGCCTGAAAAATGTAGAAAATCGTATGAAAATCTGCGGCCAAGGAGAGAGCATGGACAGAGAAGAATGCGCCAAAACGCATCCAAAAAATTCTCAAAAACGCGGCTCAACCCTAGCCACCACGCACAGATCTCTGAAAAACGCAGCCCACAAACACGTGTCTGAAACAAATGTAGATACGCGCGCAAAAGAGACTCTAAGGCATGCTTAAAATGAACACAAATCGTGCGCCCAGGAGGAGAAACAAAACGCAACCAGATTTGGAAAGAAAATGCAACCCGAAATGAAGAAAATGTGTGCATAAACAAAACGGCAGCACTCGCCCAAATCCGTAGAGAGAAACATGACCATAGAAGGCACAAAATCGCACCCAGATACAGACGCAAAAACCCTAGGACAATCGTAGGTATCTTCAAGGAACAAAAACGTTTTGAAAAAAAGTCTAAACCCTAGCCACGAATTTCCTTTATGCAAAATATCCTTCAAAAATTACAAGTTCAGAGAGAGACGCCAAGGACTTTTACGAAAAAATCCTTAAAAAAAAATTCAGAAGAGCCACGAATTTTTCAAGCTAAAAATCGTTATTCAAAAAACTAATATTCAAGCTCTGATACCATGTGAATGGTAAAAGCATTCTTACTATTAAGTATTAACAGAAAAAGTGGTTAAAATATATAAAAGATACAAAACACTGTAGACATTTATGATGTCTATCTACCTACAAACTACTGTAGAAACAGTAGAAATCTAAGCTAACTAAGACAATATAATATTGACCATTAACATAAGAAGATAATATTCTAACATATATTACGAATATATTATAAATTTGAATATTAAATATTTCATAATATATTATTATATATCATATATAATTGCTTACATATTTCATAATATATAAATTTATAAAAATTAAATAATAAATTATTAACATATATAACTTTTAAAATATAATTTTAGTATTTATAATTTACTATTTTACATATTTAATATTTATGATTTCATAATATTATACAATTTATTATTTTACAGTTTTACTTATAGTCTTATATAATTAAATTATCAATAATATATATAATTTTTTAAATATAATATTCATATAATATATATAATTATTATATATATATTTGAATATTTTATTATATATTTGTACGGACGTACTCGTACCCAACCCCACAAAAAATTTTGCTGTACCCACGTACTTGTGCCCGTACCCGATTCGGCAACCTACGTTACAATACAACGCTACTAAATGAACCACTTGTTCAGTGGGGTGAGTATGAAAACATTAAACATGAAGGAAACATCCACTTCTTCAATGGGAATTACAAATTGCAAGAAAGCACTTGGCAGCAAGCCAACCAAGCCAAAGAAAGGCCCTCCGTTTATTCAGCGAGCATAAGATGAAAGTAAGTAAAAACTCAACCACTTATTTAGCAGGAGTAGCATGAGAATTAAGAAGGTTCAACCACTTATTCAACGGAAGCACCACTTGTTCAGTGGAATGAGTGACAGAGAAACATACAAGAGCAATCAACAATGGTGTCACAATCAGCTCATTAAGAAAATGCTTCAAACATCATATGTTGATGTTATGATAAAGAAATGACAATAACATGAAGCATAACTCCCCCTCAACGTTGCTACAATGAAAATATAAGCACACCCCCACAAAATATCACAAGTATACCTCAATATAAAGTCTCGAAGTGATGAAAGTTGGTCAAAAACATCGCTGCCATAGGTCTGATGCACTTTTTCAGGTCTGATACAACCCAACATCAGTCTGATATAACCAACAAACAAGCTCCCAACTCCACCAAAACACCAAAGAACTCTACCAAGTTGCAAGGTATACGAAGCCAACAGCAGCAAAGCGAGTTTACAACAGCAAATGAAACTCTCAAGGCAAGATGTGTGGCCTCCCTAGATGGACCGACCAGCTCCAATAAATCCAAAATACCATCAAAAATCCTTAAACCTTGAGCAAAGGGGCACCCAAGATGAAGAATGCCAATGATCCAACTCCCACAAAATGTTAACAAGTCCTCCGATCAGCGTGAGTGAAAAGGTAGGTCAGTTAGGCTATGGAAGAACATGAACCAGCAACTCCAAAATCTGAAAACAACACTCCAAACCTCTGCACAAATAGATATCACATCAAAGCATAGCTATAAATCATGAGTGACCAAAACTTAAAACAAACCATCACCAATAAGGCTCCAATGGTGATTACTAAATGCAATCACACTCCACCAGCTAGGGATTATCTTTCAAATCTGAAACTAGCAACCTAAAGAGGGTTTTCATCCTCCAAAGATTCAAAAAAGAACACTCTAGTTCCAATCTGGCAACATAACTTTATCTCCAAATTGCATAACCAAATGAGAGCAAATGAGGGAGTATATATAAGACTTGAGACCCAAAAGTTTGAATACCTTTTCCGTCCAAAAGGGACACCACACTTTGGGGAAATAAAATATTTAAATTAAAAATTCACTTAGAACACCTTCCTTGTCGTCAACTTTAGTCATGCCTCAATTTGCTTTTTAAAAACAACTTAAGTTGACAAATGCTAGGCATGGGGATCCAAGGGGCCTTTTTTGACTTTATGAAATTTATAATTTAAGTTGCCTTATATTTCCATTTTTGAACTCCAAGACTATTGGATGCACCAATTGCTAAAAGCAACAAGATGCCAACAACTGAAATCGCCACCACTGCCAAAAATAGAAACCCTGCATTGAACTGCTGCCAAAGCCACTACCAGAAATAGCACTTACTAAAAATAGAATATTGCTAAAAATAGTGTGTCCAAACTCAAAATAAGCCCAATCTAAGATGCAACTGTGATTTACTAAAAATAGTAAGTGCTAAAAATAGACACTACTAAAAATACCAGTGACTACCCACCAAGGGTCTCAAAAAACCCAAAAAACTCTCTAGCAATCCTTTGCAATTACCCCTTGAAATCCTAGCAAGAACCCTCCAAGAATCTTGCAATCCCTAGAAACACCTTCGAATAGCCTATAGGACTCCAAAAATAGACTAACGATCACCAAAAAGCTTAGGGCTAAAAAGAGGACATTACATAGTTCAGACATTTTCAAAAGTTCTCAACGCCCGCCAAAAACCAGAAAGGGAGACAATTTCAGCGGTTCTTGGAATCCACTTGGATTCTTCTTCTGATAGTGGAAATGTATCAAGGGAGATAAGGGGAAGGCACTAGGCCAACCAAACAATTCAGATACTAGAACAAAGAGAAATTTGACATTATGTCGAACATGATGTCACAGTTGTTGGCAAAGACGAATCAAATAATGCCCCAAACGCCTCGATTTCAGACTGGATAAGTCAAATGCATCAAATGTCAATAATCATACAGGAAGGAAGTAACGGGATCACTATTGGCATTCTTGTTGGGTCTAACCCAAGACCACTTCAGCCCGTCTTCACTTGTAGAGAAAAGCCCCCAATTGAGCAAGAAGATCCAATCCCTATGGCAAAAGAAGTAAGGGAAAGTTATGCGAAGTATGTGACTCTCCCACCTGAGATTCAAGAGATCTTGACCTTGGAGAAATTCATGAACCAAAAGAAGAAAAGGGGAGGTAGAAGGTTTGACAATAGAGGCCCAGTAATGCAAATAGACTATCAACAAGCATTGGGAAAAGTGACCTTGGCTCATTTTGATGGGAGTGACAAGTGTTCAGCCAAAGCTTGGGTCCAAAAGCTAGACAATTATTTGTCTTTGAAGCCAATGCCAGAGATAGATGCCATCAAGTTTGCTACTTTGCACCTTGACAGAGCAGCCCACAAATGGTGGTATCATGGTCATGTCACACTTGCCTATAACAGGATTACCCCTTATGATGATTCACTAATAAACTCATTGAGAGGTTTGATCGTAAGGATCTTGAGATGCAATTTTGAGAGCTTGCCCAATTAAGACAACACAGCTCTCTTGATACTTTCATTTCTGAATTCCAGAGCCTTTTCGTGATTGTGCCCAACATCACCGAAAGGAGGCTAGTAGTCCTTTTCACTGAAGGACTGATGGAACCATTGAAGGGATGGGTGAAGGCCTTTGACCCACCCACTCTACAGGAGGCTATCAGAAAGGCAAGTAGCATGGAGTTGGGAAGCCTAAGGCATAAATTTCAGACCAAGACTTTTTCAAACAAGAAGGATAAAAGACCATTTCACAAAGATTAAAATCAGTCCAAGAAGTTTCTGTCCAAGATAGATGATGACCTCAAAAACGAGCTCCGAAGGAAGAGATTGTGCTTCATTTGCAAAGAGTTGTGGCCCCTAGGACACAAATGCTTTGAAAGAGAAAAAGTGCATCATTTGGAAGTATATTCTGCCGATGAATCAGCATCTGAAATATCTGAATAGCAATCAGATTTGGAAGGAAAAGAGGAAGAAGATGCCCCAAAAGAGGTGGAAGAAGACCAAGAAAATGGCAGTGCATTTGCCCAACTTTCCAGTTTTCAAAAGAATGAATCTTTCCAAGTCCGAGGAGTCATGTGTGGGCAGCGAATTGTTGCTCTCATCGACACTGGACCAACTCATAACTTCATAGACGAAGGGATTGTGGCCAAGAGAGGACACAAGATTGAAGAGTTTGAAGGTTTCAAAGTCATGGTGGCTGATGGATTCACAATCACTTGCACCAGAAAGATTCTAAATATGTCTATTCAATTGGGCAACTATGAAATCAAAGATGAATTCTACATTGTAAGCATTGGAGACACTGATGCAATTTTGGGCATTTAGTGGCTACAATATCTAGGAGGGATCACTCTAAACCTTCAAACCATGGAGATAAAGTTCATATCTTATGGGAAGAAGGTGGTTTTGAGGTGAATGTCGAATGGTGGTCCTCGCATTGTTTCATTCAAGCGAATGGAACAATTGATTTGGCATGAATTAGTGGAATGGGAAGCAAAATGTGTGATCATGCCTACAAACCCTCCAAAAGAGAAAAGGTATTTTCATCATCCTAATGTGCAAGTTTTTCTCTCAAAGTGAAGCAAGGTGTTTGGCAGCATTCCACTTAGGAGACCTCCTGAAAGGGGGATTGAGCATGTGATTGAACTTGAAGAGGGTGCCAAGCCAATCATCACTACCCCATATCAACATCCAAAACAACACAAGGATCAGATCGAGAAAGCCATTAAAGAACACTTGAACATGGGACACATCCGCCCAAGCAAGAATCCTTTTGCTTTATCAGTGGTTCTGGTAAAGAAGGATGGCGCTATGTGCATGTGCATAGATTATCAGGCTCTCAAATAGAAGACTATCAAGAACCAGTATCCAATTTTGAGGATTGATGAGCTACATGGAGCAGGTTACTTCTTCAAGATAGACCTTAGATTTGGTTATCATCAGATTAGAAAGTGGGAGGAGGATATTGAGAAGACTGCTTCCAGATGCCATTTTAGGCATTATGAGTTTTTTGGTTATGCCTTTTGGCTTAACCAATGCACCTACGACTTTATAGTCTTGTATGAATCGGGTGTTCAACAAGCAGCTAAGGAAATTTGTTCTAATTTTCCTTGATGACATCTTGATCTACAGTAAGCTGAGGGAAGAGCATCTAAAACATTTGGAGGTTCTAAGTATTTTGGAGGTCGAATCTTTATTTGCCAAAGAATCCAAATGTGAATTTGGAATGACCGAACTCCTTTATCTTGGCCATGTGATCAGTTCAAAGGGAGTTAGCATGGACCAAGAGACGATCAAGGCCATTTTGGATTGGCCACCACTAGAAAACCTCACTCAGTTGAAGGGGTTTTTGGGTCTTTGTGTAAGAGACCTGATCTAAACCACAGAAAAGGCAATTTCTACATACAACAAATATATTCAGATATGACGAAATTAATTCCACAGAGGAATAATACCACTGGTTTAGAGCATAGAGAAACAAAATGGAAGTAGCTCTGAATAATAATAATACTCAAATTATTAATCCAGCATAATATTCTTCGTTGTGGTTACAGCGCATATATTCAAACTTCCCAATGCCAAATAAGCAACAAGACCTGATCGACAGGAGTGTTAATGATATCACCAAGAAATCCGATAGAAGTGTAGGCCCGTCCTAGGCTTGATAATGATCCACCACGGTGATTGCTATAATCGTCCTAGCAGAGTATCGACAAAAAGCAAAGATAATTCACTCTGAGATATTGGCTACTAATCACGGATGAAGATGCAAATCAAGAGGTCGCGCTCCAAGGGATAATCCCGATCATGCCAAATGGAGGTGCAATTGTATTTTCTCGGCTATAACAATGACGCTCGGGTCTGGATGTCCACGCTATGCGCTTCTTCAAATGGTTGATTTGTGAGTCAGGTAGTATGTACGCGGCAAGCAAGAGTAGAAACCTGTCGCCCTAAAAATCTCGCGCGGTAAGGGACGAGGTCATGGAAATGATTGCCCACGATGTTGAACAATGATGTCTTCGGTTATGGCTTCACTGATGTCTCGACCTCAATGACCGTCGCGCTAGGGGAGTCAACTCACGAATTGCAAATGTAATATTGTGGGCGCGATCCTGGAAATACACTTGCAACTACTGTATCCGGGGTCAGCCTGTCCAAGTTTATGAATTCGCATTGAGGCCCAACTCTCGAACTTCCTACAAGATCGTAGATCGAAACTTCAAGAAATGGCAAATATATATCAACAGAACCAAATGCACATGAATTCTCAGGTTCTAAGACTACATCCAGACCTAAGTGCAACGGTGAGAGACTACGTCCTCACAAGTCACCTGGAAAAGCTCCAAATTCGTGATGCCTCGAGCCTGGATAAATACTTGATCCAGATCGCCTTCCTGAGTGGGTCAGCCACAAAAATTTAAATATTATTTTAAATAATTTAAATTTAATATTATTATTTATTATTTAATATTATTATTATTATTAATAATTTAATCTCAGTGTTTAAAAACACTTTTGTAATCTTCCCTCGTAAACGATTTGAATTTAATCGAGGACATGACACTTTGTGGATTTTATAGAAGGTTCGTGAAGGGCTATTCACAGTTGGCTGCTCCTCTCATTGATCTTACCAAAAAGGGGGCATTTGTATGGTCAAATGCAGCACAGAAGACTCTTGACCAATTTAAGCACATCATGAGTTCATGTCCTGTCTTGGCTATCCCAAACTTCTCTAGGACATTCAAGCTTCAATGTGATGCTTCGAGAGAAGGGATTCGCATTGTTCTGATGCAGGACAAGCACCCAATTGTGTTTGAAAGCACAAAGTTGAGGGGTGTGGAAAGAACCTATTCTATATATCACAAGGAAAAGCTTGCAATCATGCATTGGCCAAATTCAAGCAGTTTTTGGTTGGTGGCAAGTTCATTGTGAAATTTGATCATAACAATCTCAAGCACTTCTTGCATTAGAAAGACCTCAATGACAGATAGCAAAAGTGGGTTAGTAAGCCCCAAGCTTATGATTTTGACATACAATATGTCAAAGGGAAGAACAACATAGTGTTCGATGCCTTGTCCAGAAGGCCACATTTGAGCTCTTTGATGGAGATTGCAGCTGAATGGAAGGAGCAAATCCTTGCCAAGTACGCCAAAAACTGCTTTGCCACTAGCATAGTTGAAGGTACCTTGCATGATGAAAGGTACAACAAGTTGGCGAATGGTTTTATCTTGTACAAGGAAAGAATCTTTTTGGTACCTGAATTGAAGCTCAAGATGAACGTGCTTCAAACTTTCCATGACATTCCCTTGGCTGGTCACCAAGGTTACTCCAAAACTTATAGACAAATTCGGGAGAGGTTTTCATGGAATGTCATGTCCTCATAATCACGACATTGAGATATAAAGCATTGAAATGTAAAATAAATAAAATACATTATCAATTTATATTATAATTATGTCATGCTCCCCAAAAGTAAAACACCAAATGTATCCAATTCAAAATAAATCTGAGTATGAGAAATTATAATTTAATATAATTATAATCATTATAGATAATATTATAATTATTTAACCACTATTACCTCAAAACAGAATAACATATACTTCAATGATAAATCTTACCATAATACTAATACATGAAAACCATGTAAATATAATAAACTAATAAATATATATAATTCCACAAACTATAATAAAGGAAAATATATAACAAAGAAAAAGAACGAGATAAAATAAAATATAAACCATAACATATAAATAATATCAAAATAAAGACAAATACGAATTCCTTAGCATAAGCGATTAACAACAGCAAACACTTTTATTAAGGGAGCGATGAAAAGAAGTTGACCCTTGATTATGAATCGGTTCCAAACAAAGGAAAGACATGAAAAGACACGTCCCCAGCAGCAACCATAAATAAGGGTCAAAGCAAGCCTAAATGCATCAAGAAGGAGAAGACATCGAATCGAGGGGAGAATATAAGAACAGTAAGTAATACGGGAAAGGAAGATGGAAAAGAATATATAATATGTGTATATATTCTGAGCAAAATAATCAGTAAGTAATATTTTTGGAAGGTTAAATATTTATGTAACCATCATGTAAGGGAAGATGATTATTTATATGATTATTAATATTTATACATACATAGATATAGATAAATTTTATAATGAATAAAATGACATGAGTAATATATATATATATATACAGGGAAGAATACATATGTACTACTTACATAATGATATTTAAATAGAATATATATATATGTATTCATATAGAAATAAAGATATATATGTATTTATAAATTGAAGTCAATTAGAAATGATGATATATACTTACTTAGATAGATTATATATATACACGATTGTGCAAATAATGGTGTTTGCAATAATTATTGAGTCTTATAAGTATTTAAGTGGAGAGAATCAATCATATTCATATCGATGAAGAAGGAAATCATCTATCGAGCAATGAATAAAGCATTCAATTGGTAATCAGCAGCAATTTCAACAGACTATGAAGGCAGCGTAGGTGGCTGGGAAAATAAGAAGTTTTTGTAGAGTGAAGTGGTAAGTATTAGGTGGGTACTTTCATAGCTCTAAATCAGCAATCATAAGTACCTTTAGTTAATAAATATGTAAATATTAGTGATTGATAAATATATTAGGAATTGGTAATTGATAAATATCTCATTAATGAATATTAAGGTAGCTATTAATATTTGGTAATTGATAAATATATTAATATTTGATATTGATAAAGATATTAATGTAGATCTTAATATTTGATAGTTGATAAATATATAAATATAAACATTGAACATCATAAGGGATTGTTGCATAGATTATTTACATTGAACTCTTAATATCTTGATGAATTCATAAATCCCCATAGCATGGTGTAATTAGGGGTAACTTGTTTATATGTTAATCATTAGATGCAATTGTTTGCATCATCAAACAATCATGTAGTTGTTTGAGGGATGGAACCGATAGGTTGAGCAGGTACTAGGTTTCTCCTCTAGGTACGCCACTCCCCGGATCAGATGACTAAGCGTCATGCCATCGGGAGCCAAGGGGGTGATATCCGCTCTTGGGCTTAGAGAGAGCATATACGGGCCTCCTATGGAAATCCTTCCTCCAAACTATCACATGGTTGGATCAACTTGAGGGACTCTCCATCATAGTAGGAGAAGAGAAATAGGAGGTGCAAAAGGGGATAGTAGCTGCTAGAGGCTTTCTAAGTACCCCACCCACAATGATGATTGGTGGTTTGCCCTTGTTGGGCCAAGAGGGCTCGCCGTATCTGCTCTTGGGCTTGGAGGGAGCACTCTACGAGCATCCCATTGCAGCCATCCTATTTGACCATACCTATGATTGAGAAGACCAATAACTTCAACAAGGTGTTGTTTAGTAAGTCAAAATAATTGGATGAAACCACACAATCACTTGTTGTTTGGATAGAGCTAATATAGTTGGTTTAAGCTAAGTCAAATCTAACTCAATTCTTTCCCTTATTTCTTGCATTATTTGTCGATAGGATCAATCTTAAATTAAGGGTCATTACATGGAAGGGGCTCAAGGATGAGGTCCTTCGCTATGTCAAAGAATGTGAAATCTGTCTATAGAACAAGAATGAGCATTCTTTTCCTTCTGTCTCGTTGCAACCCCTGCCTATTCCCAACCAAAATTAGGAAAGTATCTCCATGGACTTCATTACGAGGTTGTTGAAGGTGCTAGGAAGGGACTGTGTTTTGGTTATTGTTGATAGATTGATGAATTTTGCACACTTCTTTGCTATTTCTACAGCATTCATAGCAACTCAGCTTGTTGATTTGTTCTTCGAAGACATGTTCAGATTGCACAAGTTGCCCAAGAATATTGTGAGCGATAGGGGCAGCAAGTTCCTAAGCATGTTTTGGCAGGAGATTTTTAGATTAAGTGGTACTATGCTCACCCCAAGCACCAATTATCACCCACAAACTGATGAGCAAACCAAAATTGTTAACAAATAGCTAGAAGGGTATCTCAAAAATTATGTTTCTGGACAGCAGAAAGCTTGGGTGAGATGGCTCCATTTAGGCGAATATTGCTACAATTCTTCATATCACATGTCTATTGAGATATCTCCATTCATGGCTTTGTATGGATACGAAGCCCCCAATTTCATTGACTTGCTTTTTGGTGACAGTAGAGCTCCCCAAGCCAAGGATTTGTTGCAGCAGAGCCAAGACATTCTAAAATCCTTGAAGAACAATCTTCAACATACCTAAAATCAGCAAAAGTTGTATGTTGATCAGCACCGTGTTGAGCGTGTGTTCAAAGTTGGAAACATTGTTTACCTAAGACTTTAGCCATATTGACAGTCTACTCTCAAGAAGAGTGGAGCAGAGAAGCCTAAGCCATGTTTCTATGGGCCATTCAGGATCTCCAAAAGGGTTGGAGAAGTGGCTTACGAGCTAGAGCTACCATAGAGTAGCAAAGTGCACAATGTCTTCCATGTGTCACGCCTCAAAAAGGCACCTGGGCACAATGTTGTTGCTTCTACAGAGTTACCTCCGTTGGATGAGGAAGGGAAGCTTTTTTTAGTTCCTGAAGAAGTAATTGATTTCAGAGAGCGTACGTTGAGGAGAACCATCAAAGAGTATTTGGTGAAGTGGAAGAATCTACAAATCAACGATGCAACTTGGAAGGATGAGCAAATATTACAACATCTAGACTTGCGATTGCTTGGGGACAAGCAATCTTGGGGAGTGAGGACTGTAATGTCCCCTTCTCAATCATTAGCTATTCAATGGTCGTTAGCCTAATTCCGGAGTCTCATATGCTAAATGGAGGAGTTAAGAGGATTCCATGATCTTCTGAGGATTCATGTCAACGTGTTCAGAAGAGTATAATGATTTTGGCAGTGAGCTTTTGCCTGGGCTTTTTTTTAGGCCTTGTTAGGTTTTTTATGGGCCTTGGTCAATAGTATTGCTATTTTTAGTGGTGGCTATTTCCAGTAACTTACTATTTTTAGTAAGTTCCAGTGTGATTCAAATTGAGCCGGTTTGGAGGTTTCACTCACTTACTATTTGTAGCAATTTGTTATTTTTATTAAGTGTTATTTTTAGCACCTAGTCCTCGCAGCAATACAGTGCAATGGTTTCCAGTTTCAGCATTGCTCAATTCAAATGTTTTTCAGAGCAATATTTATTTGCCATCACTTAAGTCTTCTAAAAGGTTGTTGAATTAAGATAACGAAGTGTTGTTGAATTGGGGATTGAATCCTTTAGCGTTTTGAGGATGAAAACCCTCAAGGTTGCTCTAGATTTCGAGTTCAAAGATACTCCCTAGCTGGACATTGGAGTGGCTTTACTATAGGAGTAACCATTGAACTTGGTGAAGATTTCAGTTTGTTTCCATGATGATTTGCTCTAATGTTTTCTAGTCTACACATATTTTGGTGTGGTTACTGACATGCAAAGCTTTCGGGAGTGACTTGGAGTGGATTTTCTTGATTTACTACTTGATGGACATACCCTTTCCATGTCTAGGCCATAAAACTTCTTGGCTCATACTCGTTGAAGCATCAAATATCATTTCGTGGGTATTGCTTCATTGTTTTCTATAGACCTGGGTGAACTTATTGGAGAGTTTGCAGATTTTTTGGTGGAAGATTGGATTTTTGGGAGCTGATCGCCCCTCCCAGCACACCATACAGATTGGGGTTTCAAATGCTTGGATTTTGTGAAGATTTCTGCCCCTTCTAATCTGTCTTTGGTGTCTCTTGGATGCCACCTTGACCTTTCTATGATCTTGCAAACAGTTTGGAGGCATTCTATGGTTGTTTGGATGACATTTTGGGGTGGCATGCCATTGTGGTAACTTGTCATTTTGATGGTTTCAGACCTGTAACTTTCATATCAGTCCTTTGTAACAATGTATCAAACCTGATACCACTTCATTTAGCCATGTTTTGTGAAGCATATTTGCTAATATGTTGCAGGATTAGCTTATTTGCTTAGTAGGGTTTCATGTGCGAATGTTTTTTTCATGTTTTTAGGCATACTTTGCAGCCACATAGCAAAGTTGTAATTGTTAGTATCAATTTGTATTGAGCTCACACTGTAACACTGAATTGGTAGTGCCATTCAATGATTTAGCTCTTATTTGGTTTTGATACTAACTCCATTTAATAAGTGGCATCTCTATTTTCCCAATGAATAAGTGGTGTAATTTCATATTCCACTGAAGAAGTGGATGCTAGCACTTACCCAACTGAATAAGTGGTTTTGTTTTGCACTCACCTCTAGAAAGAAGAAGAGTTCTTAAATTTCAATTTGTACCACTACATAAGTGAAAGTTTATTACTCCACCCCACTGAACAAGTGACTCTTTCAATATTGCAACGTAAACCTTGCCACCATTTGCTCTCACCTTGCCCACATCGGGATCTGGTTGATCAAAAAGTGAAAGGTAGTTGATTTTCAATTGCTTATCTTGATTATATTTCTAATGCTAACAAGTTGTAAAACTGAAAAAATTGGGGTGGTTTATTACAAGATACGCATCTCCAACATATGCACGAGATCACTAGACATTTGCCATACACACAACAAAGAATGAATCCCACTCATTGTCATCAAGGATGGTAACCTCATCAAAAGCATCAATAATGCTCATGATTCCAATAAAGAACCCATGATGGACCTATTGATGTGTGTTTTGTGACACACCGAACACGTTTAGAATAAAGAGTCCAAAACGCTCTATCCTCTCTTGAAAAACTACCGCGTATGCTAGGATTGCATGAAAGATCATATGGCAATTCCAATGTTTCTTAAGTAGAGTCTTGACGTGTGGATAAGCTCAATGGGCATCGTGATATGCTGGTCACACAAAGGGACTTACATTTGACAAATTACTCATAAGTGAGGACATAGGTGGATTTGACATTGAATGCTCTATTTCTTTTTGGGATTTTCAATTTTGAGATTCTAAAAAAACAAGGAAAAAGAATAAGGGTTTAGAAGTCTTATACTATTCCTATGAAATCAAGAGACGGTACGAATTGAGTGAAACTAAGAACAATACTTTGCTTCACCACGCTAACGACAACTACACAAAGCTAGTGCAATCTTCTAGGATTTGTGCTTAAGGTTTCTTTACCATGAATGATACCGTTAAGAGAACAATATTATTCAAAGTAAGCATTAAAGCATCCACATTATAAGCTCAGTCTAACTTTACGCATTGAACGAAAATCATCCATTCAAAGAAAGTATGAGCGAAAGTTTCACCAATCTATACTATCAATCTATCATTCATCTAACATGCATTCAAATCAAATACTACTTTAATCTACTCTAGGTGGAAGAAGAATATGTAACCATGCAACCACTTGACAATAGAAGGATTCAAAGCAAATCATGCTATATGAACTTTTATTCTCAAAGTAGTTATAAGCAACAATTTCATAAGACTCTCTCCCATACAATGAAATGTGAGAATGAGAGTTTATATAGAGTTTTGGGAATGAAATAAACGGCCAAGATTGATCCAAGATCAACGGCAGAGATTAAAACAAAGTAACCCTCACTGGGGTTTCCCAGAATAACAATCAGTAATCAGTGAGTAATCAGTGAGTGACATGGCGTGAGGAGCTATCTTTGAGGGGCCGTATCCTTATCCTCCTTAGTGGCATTGTATTGAATGAATCTAGACACTATTGTGCTAACCTCCTCCATCGTGACAAGCGCCAGCATATTGACCTTGTATTCCAGTAGGTCCAAATCGTCCGCACATTCCACGAAAGCAATTTCCCACTCTAACTCTTGTCGTTGGAAGGCATGCCAGATGGACAGGAAGTTGGCTGCCTTAGTCAAATTTTATTTAAGGATTGGCCCAATGGTGGTGAAGAAAATTTCTCGAACTTTGTGCTTCAAGTTTTCAAGTTGCATGTCATTTTCTCGAACTATGTCTTTCTCAAGTGCATCTGCAACCACAAGTAGAATCTTGTTCCGAATTTCCTTCGTTTGCTCCTCAATTCTAATAGTATCAGCCTTCACCTTCTCTAAGACTTCATTCTGCGAAATTAGTCCCAGTACCAGCTATTGAAATCATACGCCGAGCCTGCTGCAATAACCTTTCCATCGACTAGTTCCTACTTCGGAACTCCTTTCAGCACTTTGAGACATGGCATAATTCTACCTTGGATATTCTGAGTGTTGTCCCACGCTTCTGCCAAAGCTGCAATCCTCGAAAGCAAAGAGGAAGTTTGCCCATATGCCAACATCAGTTTCTCTAAAAATACAGCCACTTCTTCGCTTTTGCTGATTATCCACTCTTTAATTTCTTTGGCGGTGGTCCTCTCTTCTTCGAAAGTCTCCTGGGAAGAGTTCATCAATGGGGGAACCGCTGAGCTGGCTTGATCAAGAGGCTTGGTTAAATGTTGAATATACTCTTTTAGGCGTTCAACTTCTTGTTTGTATTCCTTTTTCTTTGCTACCTCCTTTTCCAACCTCGCTTTGATAGAAGTGAATGAATTGTCCAAGTCTTCCACTTCGTGACCTTTTATGGTTGGGCCCAAGTCGACAGTGGTGATGGCATATTCTTGAAGAGCAATATCCTCCCTTGACTTATCAACTATCGGTACAGCAATTTGTACTGTACGATGGCTGGCTCCGTCTCTTTGGATGGTGGAGAACATTCTAGCAAGCTTCTTTACATTAACTGCTTCCAATTTGGCCAAGACATCGGCCATATCATCTTCCTTTGGAATTTTTGTTTGTTCTTTCATCTTCAATCTCTCCTTCAACCAATCAAGGATAGTAGGTTGCTCGGTGTCTTCTTCTTGAATATCTTGTGCACCTGGAATATCTTGAATTCCTTTGAGGATGGAAATCATTCCTTCTTGAAATCCACTATCTAGGATATCAATTTCATTCTCAGACTCCAATATCTTTGTGCATGTGGAAGATGGGGGTTCATCATCCTCCCGCTGGATAGGAATGGGAGAAGGAATCCTTATGTCTCCCAATGACTCATCAATATCTAATATCTTGTTCATGTTCGCGGAGGTGGCAAAATGAAGAGGCTTTGATCTTTGCTTCTTTTGGGTAGGTTCCTCATTTGCAATCTTCTTCCCTGCCTCCTCCCTTTTCCTTGAGTTGGTGTTCTCGATAGGCCCATCACCCCGAGATGCACCAGCATTTCAAGAGTAGGATTCTGCTTCGCCCATCAAATTGTAAGTCAAAGTCACATTCTTCCGTCGTAGCTCTTTGATCTGCTAGTTTTCCCACCATTGTGAATACTTGACGACTGGTCTCATCAAGGTGGTCAAGTCTACAAGTTCTGGTTCTGACCATCGAACAGGAAGAAGAGGCCAATTCTCATCAAAACCTAGCTGAATATACTCGCCTTCATCTTCAAGTTGATCTGGAACACGAAAGAGCTCGGTTGTCCTGATTAAATTGACCGGCACTCTGAACCATAGTCTTTTCCGGACGTCATACTCATCTACAGCGTTTGCCCAATAGTCCTCCAGGTCTACCTTGTGTTTGTATTTTCTTCCATTCACGACCCCAATGTGATGGTGAGGGTCAAAATCAGCTCTAGATTGATATGACGTGAATGGATACCGTTGCATCTCTAACTTGGCACTTTCAGCCACCTATACCTAACAACTGTGATAACTGGTAAGTCTTTGATGACAATGACCACATTAAGGAGTTTCTTGTTATGGGAGATCATTTCAAAGAATGGTTCTTTGAGGGCAGTTCATTTACTCACAAAGAATTAGTAACAGAAGTATCCGATGTGCCAAAAGTTGCTCAAGATAAAGAAAATTTAGAAGAACCAAATACTAGCATTATCTAGTTGAAAGGAAATAAATTTCCCAAGGGCTTGGTTTCCTTAGAGAATATTTTCGACAAGCATGATAAATACATTCAAGATCAGAAGAACTTGAGAGATAGAACCTTTGTTGAATATCATCAAGTAAATATCGGCACAGATGACAAGCCTTGGCTTGTTAATCTAGGTAGATGCTGCACTGCAAAGGAAAGTGATAGGTGTATCTCTTTGTTCAAGCAATACCGTGATGTCTTCGCCTGGTCATATGAAGACTTGAAAGTTTTTACACCAAGAGAATTGTCTCATACAATTCCTCTTAAACCTAAAGTGAAGCCCTTCAGGCAAAAACAAAGGCATTACAGTCCACGAATTCAAGATACCATCTACGCAGAAATCCAGAAGATGGTGGATGCAAAGATCATCTTTCCAATTCATCACTCCATCTGGGTATCTAATATAGTTCCTGTACGAAAGAAGAATGGAGAAATCAGAATTTGTGTAGATTTCAGGAACTTCAATCAGTCATCTCTCAAGTATAATTATCCTTTGCCGATCATGGAGATACCTTGCAAACGGTTACCGGTTAAGAGATGCTATCCTTACTGGATGGTTTTTCTGGTTACAATCAGATTGCAGTGGTTGAAGAAGATCAATACAAGACGGCGTTCACAACCCCGTGGGGTACATTTGCATCTGAAAGAATGCCCTTCGGCCTCATCAACGCCGGTGCTACATTTCAAAGAGCCATGGATTTGGCATTTGGAGACTTGAGGAACAAAGTAACAGTTGTCTACCTAGACAACCTCACTATTTTCTCAAAGATACGAGGAGATCATTTTTCACACCTAGGGAAAGTCTACGAGAGATGCAGATACCATAAGATATCACTAAATCCAAAAAGTCCATCTTCACAGTGATGGAGGGCAAGTTGCTTGGCCACATCGTCTCCAAGGAGGGAACTCGAATTGACCCAAGCCGGGTTGAGGCTATCAGAAACTTGTCTCTTCCAACAAGTAGAACAGGGGTACACTCTTTCTTCGATAAAGTGAATTTCATACGAAGGTTTGTACCGTATTTTTCTAAGTTGACAAAATATACATCTGTTATGATGAAGAAGAAGACTGTTTTCAAATGGATAGAAGAAGGCAAGAAGGCATTCATCACAATAAAAGAAGCTATCAGCCGAGCTCCAGTGCTGGTCTGTCCAGATTTTGAAAAGGATTTTATCCTTTATTGCTATGCATCAGAGCATACTCTGTCTACCATACTGACACAAAAGTTGAATGAAGAAACTGAGTCACCAATAGCATTTATGAGCAGCAATTTCAAGGATAGCAAGTCACGATACTCTCAGATTGAAAAGAATGCATATGCAGTGGTCCGAGCTATAAAGAATTTCAGATTTTATTTCTTGAATTCCCACACCACTGCATATGTCACTAATCCAGCAGTGAAAAGTGTGATAACTCAGTAGGAGATGGGCACAAAGGGAGGAAACTGGGTCGCAAGAGTGCAGGAGTACAACTTGGAGATCAAGCCAACCAAACTCATTTGCAGGAGAGGTCTTTGTTAGTTCATAGCAGAGGATGGTGATAACAAGCTCCAAGCCAAAGGTACACCTGAACCTGAATCTGAAGATAAAGAAGATTTGCCAATGGTCCTATTGATTGAATCTACGGGAGAATGGTTTACTGAGATATGGTATTACTTAACTTATGGTGATTGCCCGAATCACTTGAATAAGCAACACAAAAAAACACTAAAGTTGAAAGCGCAGAATTATGTGATTATAAATAATGTTCTATACAAGAAAGGGCTTGACGGAACATTTTTGCTATGCGTCACCAAAGACCAACAATGGCGTTTGTTGGAAGCTTTTCATAGTCAAGCATGCGGTGGCCACTTTTCTTCGAAGGTGACAACTTTCAAAATATTACGAGCATAGTTCTTTGGTCAACTATGTTCCATGATGCTTATGAATGGGTGCACAAATGTCAATTGTGTCAGCAATTTGTTGGCAAGACGAAGTTGGCAGCCACTCCTCTCAGGCCAGTTGTTATAGACGCTCCATTTCAGCAATGGGGTTTAGA